>VDFB02074941.1:0-14757 GCA_007258455.2 Sequoia sempervirens
CAGTGATCACAACAGAGGCGCAGCCTCCCTTGCTCCTTCCTCCCCCGACTGGTGTGCTGCCCGCCTCTCAGGCCGCAATCGCCTCATCTCCACAGGCGGTGGACATTTCTGTTCACCTTGCCTCTTCACCCATGGCCAGGTCAATAATCAATATCGACTCCTCCTCTAGCATGACCACTTCCCCTTCCTCTGCTGCTGCCATGTCACCTATTACCTCCCTGCCTCTAGCAACAATAGCATTGCCTGTTCGCCTTTCCACTGTGCCCGAGGCTATTACACGGCACCTGCAGAGTCTTCTCCCTGAGCTCTCGCAAATCCTAATGGACCCTGCTCTCCAGGCAGCCCTTGCCCAAGCCCTCGCAATAGCTCAGCCTTCACAACCGCCAACAGGTCTGCCAGCCATGGAGGCCATAATGCAGATTTCCAAAGAGTTGGAGGAGCTGGAACAGGAGGCTTCGAAGCCTATCGAGGAAGAGGCTGATGATTACCATGAGCACCCCGAATACGAGCACAGGACCATTGACAAGGTGGCCTATGAGGAAGAAGAGATGCCTTCCGAGAGCGGGATGGGAAAGATGGCTCAAAGCACAAATTATTCAAATTTTTTATGAAGACATTGAAGAAGAGTTGGCTCAGCAGCCAAAGGATGTTGGGGAGGAGGCAGAATAGTTGTAGCATGGTGAAGAGGGACAACCGCAAGAAGAGAAACCTAAAAAGGATATCACTGAGGCCGAGACCCATATTGTGAAGAGCCCCGAGGCCGAGGCTGTTGAAGAAAAGAAAGAAGAAGAGGTGGCAGGAGAAGAAGATCCCACCCGGATGTTGTCTACCAAGGCACCCGCTAAACGCCTTGTGTTTTATCGTGACTCTGACGAAGAGGAGGAAGAGCTTCAAAAGGAAAAGGAGGCAAAAGTCTTTCCTCTAACTGAAAAGGGTGAAGGCAGCCATGATGCACCCAAGGACAAATCTACCATACCCGACTGGTTGGAAAAGCAGCTTGAAAGGGCAACCCCAGTTCTGACAGACTTGAGGTTGAGATTGGAGGCCATCTTGGCTTGATCCCTGACCACAACAAAGAAGGAGAAGAAGCCTAAGGTTCGTTCCAAGATAACCATGGATGCTTCTGGCTCCAGGGCAGCACAGGTAGCAACGCCAACTGTTGGTCAGGCCGGAGTTAGCTACAATATCTCTACAATTGACCTGGGGACAGCAACCAGGGAACAGAAGGTCGAACATCTGGAGGAGTCAGTGGCCACGGTGGTGCATCAAATCAAACAGGACAAGGTCACCAAGGACGAGCTCAAGGCGCAGGTTGCCGCCCTGACCGATTATATTCAGCAGTGGTCCTCAGTAGATGACTTGCCCACTACCTCTATAGCTACACCGCAACTACTCTCCAAGGAGCAGATAGATAAGCTAGAAAGGAGGAAGAACTTGGAGAGGACCACTGAGGATTGGCTCCAACAGGTCATAAGCATCAGAAACAAGGGGATCAGCTTGGCTGTGTAGATAGCCAACAAGTTCCTGGACCTGGTCCAATCCCTGGAGGGTATGAAGAAACTCTGCACTAACTTCCTTGCAATCTACGACTCCACCACCCCAAAAATTGAAGCCATCCTTCAAATGTCAGAAAGCACTTGAGAAGAAAAGCTAGAGCTAAAAGAGGAGGATCACTGGTTGGTGGACATATGGCGTAGAGACCTTGTCAACCAGAAGGAAAGGATGGAGCAGATCCTGAACAAGGTAGATCCGGATATAGAGTGGATCAAGGAGATCCGGGTAGAATGCACTGAGTACCTTAAGTTAATGATGGGCCATGATCTGCCCACGGTACAATTGGACGCCGAAAAGATCAAGCCATACTTTGAGGAAAAGATGAAGGACGGGACAGCTGGAGATATCACAACGGACTTCTTGAGTTTTGCTGCCCGTGCCTTCGATCGATCAGAGCTATTCAGAGACCAAGGCTCAAAGAATGACGAGGATTGGAAGCGGTTGGAAGAGAATGCCAAAGAATGGAGCTACCAGGCATTGAGAGGTGAGGTCCTCGAGGTAGACAAGCTCCAGGCCATCATCCTCAAGTACATTGAACATGCAGCTTCTGAGGAGCAAGAGGACAGCCCAGCCAAGGAAGAAGATCTCCTAAGAGTAGCTACCAACAAACAATAATTAGCCATGTGGACGGGTAAGCAAATTGTGTCATCCACTAGATGACTAAATAGGAAAAGCACAAGAATGTTTTAAAATTGTAAATCTATTTGGGGGTGAATCTTGGCCACACAATTGTTATGAATCTTAGCCATTCATTTTGACTTTTGGAAACTATAAAGTAGAGCACTCCCCTCATTTCTGAAAAGAAAGAGTTGAGTTATTTGTAAAGACATGCTTTGCAGGGAGATTTATAAGAAATAGCATTGACTTGGTGCATTTCCTTGTTTTCTCTCATGTCATTTGATTCACTTCTCCAATATTAGATGTTTAGCTTAGATCTCTTTGCTATTTAGTTAGCTGTTTATTGCATTTGGGTAAATCTTAGGAATATTGTTTGGTGTTTATGAAAATTCCTGCGTTGTTGATGATCCCTTAGTCCATACTTTTTGCTGTTTGCTGAAGGTAGATAGCTGTGCAAAGTTAGCCTGGACTTGATTAAAGCTGCCCCAAACACTTATCTTTAGTTCATGCATGTATGTGGTGGATGAAGGATGAGATATCTGCAGCCCTTAGAAGATAACACAATTTCCATGATACTGTGAAATCCCTGGTTAAGTGGGATATTGTTTTAAGGAATTGTCCATTGCAGGAACTCCATTGTCACTATTCATTGCAAGTTTCAGACTTAGGAATTTTTCTTCCCTTTCGCTCTTTTTCCACTTTTTTTAGAAACTGAACAATACCAAGGTTCATTGCACATTATAAAGCCAAATCTGCAACTAGATGGAGTTTGAGACTGTTGTTTGAACCTACAGCCAACACATAACTGCTTTCATGCTAAGAACTCCTTTTCGAAGATCCAACTTCATGCTTTGTGCCCACACTTTGTATTTACGTAGGAGCCTTGTGATTCGAGGAAAATCACATCAATTCTTGAGGTATCCTAAGAAAGCATCATGACGACATCCGAGACCTTGGGATAGTGTTTTACAATTGATTGTGGAAGGTGTCTTTCAAAGTGAAAGTGCACCTCATAGCGCTGTGTTGATACGATGCATAAAACACCATCAACGGACTCTTTATCTCTCTATTCCTCTTGGGGTATCTTTTCCTTTCCTCCTTTCCTTTCTTCTTTGAGGGATTAGTGAGAATAATATAGATGTCTTCATTTGTAGAGCCGACCAATACCTCTAGCAATAACCTAGACTCCTCTTGAATACAGTCCGCCCTCAAACAATCAAACTTGGGAAGTTTCGATCTCGCGCTGATTCCTTAAATGTAAGACTCCCAAGATGAAGGAAGACCATTAAGAGCCAACATGGTCAAATCCTTGACATCAACAATATGACCAATGGTAGAGAGTTGATCTCTCAATTCAGAAATCTTCATGAAGTAAGTGATGACAGATTCTCCTTCCGCCATCTTCACATGATGGAGTTGTTGCTTCAGTGCAAGTGCCCGGCTTGTGTTGTTGATTTCGTACATCTCCAAATTTTTAAACATCTCTCTTGCCGTCTTCAACTTGGAGATGATAGGAACAATATGATCCTTCACGGAATCAACTAACATCTTCTTCGCCTTAGTATCTTTCTTCCTCCACTGCAACTTCTCTTCTTCCTCCTCTGGTTCAGGAACTTTGGTCTCCACAAACTCGGCCAAGTCATTCTCTTCCAAGGTGAGCATGATTCTGAACCTCCATGATGTGTAGTTGGATGCTCCCTCAAGCCTATCCTCAATTTTAAGACCATTCACCATCTTGACTAAAATAGAGATAGACAAAGATATGAAAAGAGAATAGAGAGTATCGCTGCAATAACAAATCTGATCACGATCTTCTTCAAACCCGCTCTGATACCATGTTAGTTTTTAAGATCAGATTTAATGCATAGAATTTAATTCAAAATCAGACACAATAACACAGCATATACCCTGGGAAAACCCTCCTCGTGAGGGAGAAAAACCCAACAACAATATATCTCTTATATATTGAATCAATACAATAATGATCTCCTTACAAGAAGCCGATATGCAGGCCCAAATACAAGCACCAATGAATGATGCAACACAGCAATACAAGAAGACAATTCGCTGATGGAAAACTCAGCCTCTAATAATATTGAACTGCCTTGAGAAGAACTCGCACACGTGATGGAGAACGAACTAGGATGAAATCTGAATGATCAAACAATGAGACTTCTTCAAGTATACATATACCATGATGAGAGGAGACGTGACCTTTCAAAGACACAAGTCAGCCCAGCCAGAAGGATGTGTCCCTCCAAAGAAATCGTGTCTATACAAGAGGTCGGCCTCTTTTAGAAATTTGTGTCTCTTCATTTAATTCGTACCATTCCATTAATTAAATATAATAATCAAACATTGTGCCTCTTCAATTAAATCGATATCATATAAATTAAATAGCCATAGGCTATAATTTAATTTATCTCAAGTAAGGAGACCGCTGGAAGAAGCAGCCCGACACTGCTAATAACATCAACATTTGGGAATCAAAATATCAGACATTTTTGGAATGCCATTGCCAAACATCTTTCTCAAATCAACCATGATTTCAGCCATACTCTTCTCTTCAGGCTGCTGTTCTATTCTATGCACTTCCTCGTCTTGTACAGTTACCATAAGAGGGTTACCTTCAGGGTATTCGTTTTCTAGGTGCTGTCACAACAATCAACTATGTCATGCAAATAATCCGAATAAAGAAAAAGTTAAGATTTTGAGAAACTGAGTATTACCTAAAAGTGATTTAATAAACAACAAAAAGAAGAAGAAATCTCTCCTGCACACAGTCAAATCCAAGTAAAGCATACTGAAAGTGATTTTAATCATTCAACACCATCTTCCTGTCATCCTTTCCTGCTAAACTCCAAGGATAATCTTTCAAGAATCCATGGGTGAGACTTGAGATTCCTCAATAAATTGAAAGAGACACGACTATGTAGTAGAAGCAAATTCATCAATTACTATAATAGAACATGTTTTTCGTTTTCATGCAAAATGTAATAGGCACACATGCAGCCATTACAAAGTTGAAATGCCAGCGAAGACCACTCTTTCACTACTGTTTAGTAAAAACCATTTTGACTTTCATGCATTCAACTGTCACATGCACATCAAATTTCATGTGAGGAGTTTTTGTTTACACAAGTTTGTGCTTTCATTGTAGAGCCTCTCGGCTAATAAACTCCAGGGATAATCTTTCTTTGTATGGGGGCATTGGGAGTATTACCCCATCGCCTTGTGAGCTTCTGTTTAAATGTGGCAATGCTCTGCAGGAATCCATGGGTGAGACCTGAGATTCCTCAATAAATTGAAAGAGGCACAACTATGTAGCAGAAGGAAATTGCTCAGTTACTATAATAGAACATGTTTTTCGTTTTCATGCAAAATGTAATAGGCATCACATGCAGCCATTACAAAGTTGAAACACCAACGAAGACCACTCTTTCACTACCGTTTAGTAAAACCAATTTCAACTTTCATGCATTCAACTGTCACTTGCACGACAAATTTCAAGTGAGGAGTTTTTGTTTACACCAGATTTGTGCTTTCATTGTAGAGCCTCTCGGCTAATAAACTCCAGGGATAATCTTTCTCTGTATGGGGGCATTGGGAGTATTACCCCATTGCCTTGTGAGCTTCTGTTTAAATGTGGCAATGCTCTACAGGAATCCATGGGTGAGACCTAAGATTCCTCAATAAATTGAAAGAGACACAACTATGTAGCAGAAGCAAATTCATTAGTTACTATAATAGAACATGTTTTTGGTTTTCATGCAAAATGTAATAGGCATCACATGCAACCATTACAAAGTTGAAATGCCAGCGAAGACCACTCTTTCACTACCGTTTAGTAAAAACAATTTTGACTTTCATGCATTCAATTGTCACTTGCACATCAAATTTCATGTGAGGAGTTTTTGTTTACGCCAGGTTTGTGCTTTCATTGTAGAGCTTCTCGGCTAAATATCTTTGCAGTAAATGCAATAAATGCTTTTAGTTGTGGGCAGTCAGTCGGTTGCATTCATGACACTCTGCACCGCCAAACTCGTCTATAAGTTGATTACACAACCATAACACTTGTAGAAGATCACAGGACAACACTTCATAGAAGAATAAAAATGAGCTAAAGAGCAACAAATAGTAAGTGTGTGTTCCTATTTTACAGTCATTTATATTTTACCACTCGTATGCTATATAAAAAAATCATTTTATTTATTTATTTTATTGAATGGTTTCAGTGCTTTGTTTGAATTTATCTATTTTATTCCTTATCTAATGTGCTCCAAATTGCTAAACCACTAAAACATGCGGCACATTACTTATAGAAAATTTAACCCAGTTACACAGTGAAGCGGTTAAAATTAAATCGTGCTCCAAATGGCAACTCAAGGGAAATTATCCTATACATATTGGTAGAGCCTGCTTATATTGCATTGTAGAATTTTCATGATTCCTACAGTCATAGACACGTGATTAATTTGGGCAAGTAGTTTGTTATGAGGCGGACATAACATGCGCTGAAAGACTTGCCAATCCAGTGGAGACCACTTGATTTTAGACTCTTGACCAATCGTACCCTCTTCAGCTCTAAAAGCTACAATGTAAATGAATGCAAAAAAAAGCAATGTGCACACTAAGACACTCAAATTTGAGATAATTTAGCATAAAAATCACATGTATGCACTGGAAAAATGCAGTCAAAACCACCAGGTGCAGGAACTAAAGGGAATATGAAAATAGAGGCAAAGTATAATGCTAATATGCACTGGGATTAGGAGTCAATTTAAATCTTCTTTGGACCAAAAAAATGGGACATTGAGATGTTTTATTGTGGTGAGCCTTGGTGACAGTTTGTAGGATTGAGCATACCTTATTAAAATTAGAATTGATTCCAACCCATTCTAATTTAGTGAGCCTTTAAGCACGTTGATTAGAATATAGGCCTAGACCTAGATGCACCCCATTGTACTGGCATACATCCAAAAGTATCTTACCTTGATTGACTGCCACCACCTCTGCATTGCAAGGATATTTACCATCCCTGTACTCAAATCTCACATAACATCCAACTAGCAATTGTGCCTGCAATCATGATTTAGAGGAAACAAAATTTCAATTTTATTTTATTACCTTCAAAAGCTCAACAGCTGATGCTTTAATCTATTCACAATAAACAGTAAGTGGCTCTAAAAATATTGGGCCTTCAGATTTACTAGATTCGTGAGTTCCAAACAAGAGTTCTTGCAGCCTCTTAAACAAAAATATTAATTTTGAGTTGCAAACAATTTTAATGCCCCACACCAGTCTCCCTACAACTGCTGCTTCAATCTATTCAGAATGAACAAAAATTATAACGCTGGATATCTGTAGCCATGGAGACAAAGCAGTGCATGGCGATGAGAAAAATAAAAACCAGCGTGAACCATACTCCTGAGCAAAACGTGGAAGACATGCATCTATCTCCCTGTGGGTCCAGGTAATTATATATTTTATTAAGTGGAGTTGGTTCACGTCTTCCACACATGCATCCTTTGTGCCAAATTGTTTATTATAAACTGGCAACCTAATCAATATTTGAATAAGTGATGAAATTTAGGTGTTTTATCATAGGTTCTGAGCACAGCTGCTATAATCTCCGCTATGCAAGTTCTGAAACATGATTTTTCTTTTGGTGATCCTATTTCTATTTTCTGGTTTGTTAAAACTTTGGAAATAAATTGTAAATAGGATGGTATTAGTTAAAACCATTTGTTTACAAAATATTAAAAATGTTGCGAGAACTTTTACTTGCTCGTAAATGAAATTGTAATCCTTGAAAAATGTATTAAATATTTCCAGATGGAGCAAGATTGTGACTTGAACGTCCGCTCTTCAAAAGGCATTGTTCTATTCCAAATTTTAGGTTTAACTGTATCATAATAGAGATTTACTGCCACAGCCCCAAAAGTTTAGCGCTAACTCTTTTATAGGATATGGTGGATTTGATTTGATTAATTTATTTTAAAATGACTAGGCACATCTATTTTTTAAGATGAAAGTTAAAACTGAATTCCATCCGGTTAAACTCCTTTAAATGTTTCAGATTAGTCGAGATTTATCAGCTGATAGGCTATATTATGGATGGAGTTTCAGCCGTAAACCTGTCTGATGCCAGAAAAACTTGAAGGCACAGCCAAGTAACTTGTTCAAAATTCTGCAAGAGTCACTGGAAGAGAATGAAATCAGCTTAAGTGATTTTGCAGGTTGTCAGGGTTGGAGAAATAGTGCTAAATTGAGTCAGTTACTTGAAGATGGAAGGCACAAAAGAAAGAAACTTTTGATTGGAGTCACATCAGGTAATTTTGAGAAGCATTTAGCAAGCAGGTTTCTAGGCAATGTGATTTTGGTATACTCCTTTAAGTTTTTCTGTATCTTGAAGAACTTTGAGCTGCTTTGTTCTTTCGTTCTACTTAAGTTTTAACTTTTATGCCACTTTATAGGAGATGCATCAGGCACTTTCATTGTTATATACTTTCTCCAGTCCTATTGACTATTCTTGGGCACTACTGGAAATTGTTTAAATAAAATAAAATAAAGCGTTGTCTGATTACAAGCTTCAAGCTTTTGTGAAAGGAAATAGTAAAGTCTTTGGTCTTTTTAAATAAATTGGCTTGAGTGACGGTCACTAGCTGATCTGCTAGCACAATAAATATTTCTGCCTGCTAAATTTTTCTTATGTGAAGTTGTCGTTTGTTGCTTTAACAAGTCAAATTGATTGAAAATATTAGAAGTTTTGATATCATTTAAATCTATTACACTGTTTATACCCACTGTGAAGATTTTTACAGTCAGAAGAACAATAAATATAAGAAATAAAAAGAAGAATTGGTCAGGAGCTCTGTTCATTGAGGTCAAACAGAAGAGAGCTGATCTCGAGGGGATTCGAATCAAGAACCTGGACTTTTACAGGTCTGTTCAAATTTGTTTTTATGGTTTGTTGGGTTTTTTTTTAATTTTTTGATTTGGGATTGTTTTTTCTTTTAGGCAGATCAGCTCAATGGAGGGCTTACGTGCTGTTTATCTCAAATAGTCTGGAATTGCAGTTTATGTTGTTTTTTTGTTTACGTGGTGTTCTTTTTACGGTTTACCTACACAAAGAATAGGTTTTAGATCTGGTTTTGCCTCATTATAAAGGAAAACAGTCTCTGGGGTTGTGACGAATTGGGCACTGGTCTCCATGAACCACGACACACAATTGTGCATGGATCCCAACGTCATGGAGTCCAAGGTGGTGGTTAGCTCCTGCAGCAATGATGGCCCATTTGGGGCCATTGGTGTCAAGAGACTCACGAGCGTCATGATGATTGACAATGTGCACAGGATGAAGTGCCTCGATTTGAACGCTGTCGAGGATGCCATCGCCCGCCTCACTAGGGAGGTTGTGCCAGGCATTATTTCATAAGGGAATTTATTATAAAAATCAAACCGACAAGTTATTTCTGAAGGAGTCCTTTAAAAGTTCACACTAATCAAAAGATCTATTGTTTTGGCAGTTGTGCAATATATATCCACTCTATTGACAAAAGCTTAAGGAACTTGATCCTCTTTGTAGATGAGGACTTGTATTAGCTGTATTGGCAAAATTTCAGGAACTTTTTCAAATTATCAAAGTATTGATGGTTAGTTTCGGGTTATTTATTGCTTATATATTAGTTTATTCGATGTGCAATTAAGGCTAAAACCCTTTATCACAAAGTCTGCTTCAATATTTGGTCAGAATTTCTCAGACTACCAATATTCCAACGGTTCGATTTTTAATAAGCTAATTTTTCATTCTTCGGGTGTGCAATTGGGGCCAGTTGCTTTGGATTATCTAAAATCCTATATTACAAAGTCTGCGGCAATTAGTATTTCGTTTCCTTTCATTTGTCTAAGTTTATTTCATTCTGTACATACATATGGTTTTCTATCGACGTAATCCTTGAACCTCTGTTAGCTGATATTGCTTGCAACTATAAATGAAGTTGTCTGGAGCTATGAGAAACATCCCATAATGATCTTTGATTAAATCATATAAAATCTACTCAAAACGGTGGCATATCTGATCTGATTTGATTTACAAATATCTATACCCATCAATGTGAAATCAATGGCATATCTGATCTAATTCAATTCTACAAATATCTATTTATCAAATCAAATACTTTATTTTATCACCGCACAGGGTCATTGTGTTACAGTGTTTTATTTCTTGAACACTTTGATTTTTTTGTTGGCTTCAATATCTTTGCCTTTGACAGAATCATTTACATCATCCACCTTGTCCTTCATGGTCTAGGATTTTCTAGCTCGTCCGACTTTTTCAAGGGTCATGTTGCTAGAAGAGTGAAAAAATTGTCTGGCCAGGGCGACTCTGTAATCTCTCTGTTTTAAAGTTTTAATTTTTTTCCCTTCTCTCAGTGGCAACATCTCTCAATCTTTGGGTGCCATCTTTCAAACTTTTCAATTTTTTTAATTTTTAGCCTGTTTGGGCAGCTTTCAAGGTTTCTGTTGGAAAGCACTTGTTTCTCTTTTTTGTTATTTTATATTTACAATATATAGCGGTGCTTCCATGACAAGAAAAGGTCCAGCCACAGAGTTGTCTCAATCAGAATGTCTCACGCTGCATTTTTTAAATTCATTGGATTATTTTCTAAAGTGGACTGTGAAACAATTGTATAATAAAATTTTCTTGTAAGAATTAAATATGATAGCATTTACGAGGTAAAATATTTGATATTGTTTTGGATTCATAGCAGCTGTATAACTTTTATATGGCATCAGATCTGGTTTGATTTGCTTTTAATATTTTTCATGCAGCTGGAAAATGCACTCTACTGTAGATCACCGCCCATGCTAAGTATAACTACAAGAGTATTGAACAGAAAAATATAAAACAATTCCACAACAATCTGAATATGGGTAAATTTATGAGTATCAATGATCAACATGAATTTAAGAGGATCTTCAATAATCAGAGGGCTGGTGGACTCTTACTCGATACAAGTCCCCAAAAAGAAATGAAATGCTTATATTCAGCTGGTTGTGGTATTGATCTGCAACCATTTACTCCAAATATTTAGTATGATAAATGTAAAACTAGAGATTGAGAATCGAGAAAACAACTACTTATATCTTGGGATTCTGAAAGCAAATATTTTAATTGATTCTCTTTTGGACGTTTGAACCAAGCTCCCTTTTAACACATTTCTTTGCTTCACCTTTGGCTGAGGCAGAAAGTTTTTGAATGAGATTGTCCCAAGCAGTAGAAAGATAATCTTTTCTTCCCTCCTCAACGACCTCTATCTTTATTATGTTTTCTTTTGAATTCAATTGAAGGCAAGAGATAGACACCATTTGCCTATGAAAAGATATAGTGCCCACAGACTTGAAAATAAATAGTCACTGCAGGTTGGTTACACAGGAGGAAATCAAACGTCTGAACTTTGAGAATAAGTTTAGTTGCTGTTCCAATGATAAATTAGTTATCGATTGATGATAAAACTTTAAGCCTTCAAAATTTCAATTATACATAAAAGTCAGATAAATATTCAGTTTGACAGATTGGAAAGCCAGAATAAAATATGAGTTGACAAGGGTTATATTTCCTTGCAGTGTTTTATCAATTTGATGGAAGCGAGGCAAATTTGATGGCCGTATGGCTGTATTTAGTCATTTTAGCTGTAAAATACAATTAAAATTTTAGGAAGACTGTATCAGTTGAAAGGCAAAATTTTAGTTAAACTGTCAAAATTTCTATGTAATTATTCCTATATATGTTTTTTTTTCGTCATATTTTTGAAATAAGATAACCAATGTTTGAAGAGCCAAAGCTTCAAATCATGACCGTCCTAAAAAAATGCTTGACAGGTAGGGTCAACTGCAATGGTGACTACTGGATGGTAGCTAACTAGAACTTTCAGGTTGCTTATGTGGTGCATGCCAATCAAACTCACTTCATTGAATAACCACTTGGGTTATTTTACAGGAAAAATAAAGAATGGGGAACATTTACTATTTCTATTTGGAGAGTTTTTATCAGTTTGATTTGGAAACATTAACTTTTAAATTTCAGTAAGACATAAGCACTAGAATTTGTGTCTAAATGTTCATAATTAGATAACCAGTAGTTTTAACTGAGGAAAAAAAGAGCTGATCAGTTGTTCTATTTCCATTTGTAGTGTTTTATCCAAATTTGATGGAAACATTAACTTTTCATTCCATTCTTTATGTTTTAAATTTGTATGATCTTTCTTTTAAGGAAGAGAAAAAATTAGATGGAGACATTTTATTTTTATCAGGTTGATGAAATTATGTAATTTTGATGACTTTTATGTTTTAAATTTGTATGCAAATATTTCATAATAGATAACACTTGATTTCTTTAGGGAAAAAAATTAGATTTGTGTACTGAACATATGCAATAAATTTTATAGATAAATAGAGCATACATATTGACAGCATATTCAACAAAGTTTATAGATAAATAGGGCATACATAATGGCAAAAATATGATGCTGATCCAACAGAGAAGAAGACCAAAACAAATAAAAAAACTGCAAGAAATAGAAGTGAGACTATCCAAAACATGATCACACTAAGAGTTGTTGGAAGGAGAGTTGTCATCGTCTGAGCTAAGTTCTTCATCACAGACAAGATTGATGAATTTGAGCACCATTGAATTTCTTTCAGGAACAAGAGGGGGTGCTTGAAAAGAATGCGTAGAGCTTTAACAGTGATTTGATATTTTGAAGCAAATTTTGATCCATTTGACCTCCATGTGAACTGACAGTACTTTTGTATGCTATTGGACAGTATTTTTTAGGGTTACCGTCATGGCATTATAATTTGATCTCTATTAAATTTTCAATGAGGATTTTTGAGAAAAATCCCCCCACCAGGGATTGGCCATCAAGAGGAACATAATCAAATAGTGCTTGTTGCAATTTATCATCATTGACAATGTGTTCATGAATATGCTTTTTGCAAACCAGACACAGAAGAGAATGACATTGCAATATGTCCATTATGTTACATTCAAAATCCATGACAAGATAATCACCAACAGTAACATATATCGATTCTTCCACAATCTCATAATTAAATTTGAGTACCTTTCTGAGCTTCTCGACAACATACAGACCTGGTTATGTGGGTATCCATTTGGGGAAGTGGACAAGAATTTTGAATTTGACCATCCTTGTTGGAGATTGCCCAGATTGGATCTAGCAAAAAAATCTTAGAAATGAGGGATAGGTGGCACACATGAAGAGTACTCATGAAATCCTGCACAATCCAAAACAAATGTGTTAGCATTAAAAACCTTTTGAGTAGGAATTGTCAACAGTTGAAACTGTGTTGAGGTGTGTCAATGCTAGTAGAGCATCCCTTATGATGGACACAGATGTGAAGGATTAGTTGGCAACAAATTTGTTGAGTTTGCAATTGTACTAAATTTTTGAATTGCCCTTTGAATCTCTTCTCGATTAGCCATGACAAATATTGTTCATTACAATCCAGAACACATCAAACGTTCCCAATGGAACTAAAGATAATTAGGCATTCACTTGAGGGATAATTCATTTATATCCTAATAATTTAGTTTGTAGTAATTGATATTTTTGTCGATTGCCTAGTTTGCTAAAACATTTGCAAGTCAGTTGGCTTCTTTATAGCAATGAGATAATTTGTTTAATGTGATGAATAGAGTTTTATTGTGTTTCCTTTTCATGCATTCGTCTAATTCATGCAAAAAGTGTTGTCCCATCCATGGTTCATTGTAAAATCAAGTTTATTTCTTAAAATAAGAAACATGTGGTGATAACTAATGATAATACATATAAATTTTTAATAAGTAGTTGACAAGGACAAAACATTCATCTCTCCAAAAAACTAATTAGGCCTATAATGTCTCCACTATCTATATTCCTCTTGTTTATCATTGTGAATCTAGATGTTACCAATGGGGATGATGACTCCTCTAAGATTGATTTGGATTTTGAACTAATAAAATGAATAATCAAAATTATTATAATGTGAAAAATATACTTTATGAAACCCTAGATGACCTAGGGGATGACATGTGGTAAACTAATTTCTTAGAATGTCCTCAAGTATAATTTATCTAAATAGGTTAAGAATTCAAGGGAAATTATTTATGACCAAATTATTGCTCAACTAATAATGAATCATGAACATTAATGGACCCAAGCAATAGATGAATAGGTGAATCATGATGATTTATGTTTTGAATTGGATCTATCATACTTGTGTGTGGGATCTTGGAAATAGGAATAATTTTTTACCTGAAGAAGATATAGGTGACTACATCTAAATGAATAAAATTCAAGAGTGGTATAAATTTCTTGACTAGGTATTAGAGGTATATTCTTGTGTATCTTGTATAATAGTTTCTAATAATGGTGGAACATCTAAAGCTTCTGAAGGTAGTGAGATTGATTTTTTCATAATTAGCAAGATTGAATCCTCATGAATTTTAAATTTAATGATACACAAGATAGTATTTAGGTTTTCAAGAGGCTGTTTATGATTTTGTTTCATAAAGTTCAC
>VDFB02074942.1:0-17405 GCA_007258455.2 Sequoia sempervirens
TCTCTATCTCACCTCCCACTCTCTCCATCCATACCTCTCCCTCTCCTTCCCTCTCTAATCTCTATCTCCCTAATCCTTCCCTCTCTAATCTCTATCTCCCTAATCTCTCTCCACCCATCACTCTCTACCACTCTCTCTACACCTCTCTATCTCTCTTCTCTCCCTCCCTCCCTCATTCCATCTCTACTTCTCTCTCTCTACCTCTCCTTCCCTCTCTAATCATATTTATCTCCCCTCACCCTCTCTCTATCTCTCTCTCTAGATGTCTCCCTCCCTACATTTTCCCCTATCTACTCTCTAGCTCTCCTCTCCCTCCCCCTACCTCTTTCTCTCACTCTCTCTCCCTCCTCCCTCACCCTCTTTCTCTCTCACTCTCTCCTCTCAATCTCACCATTCTCTCTTTCCCTCTCTGTCACTCTCTCCTCTACATATCACCATTCTCTCTCTACTTATCTTTATCTCACCTATCCCTCTTTACCTCTCTCATCCTCCCCTCTCTTTCCCACCCTTCCCCCTTTTGTCTATCTTTATATCTCTCTACTTCTCTCTATCTCACCTATCCCTCTCTACCTACATCTTCCTCCATCACTCCCTACCACACTCTCTCTATTGGTCTCTCTATCACCTCTCTCCCACCTCCCTCTCTCCCCTCCATACCTCTCCCTCCATCTGTCCCTCCTTATCTACTCTTTAGCTCTCATGTCTCTCTACCTCTCCTTCCAACTCTACTTATCTTTATCTTTCCTTTCCCTCCAAACTTCTCTCTCTCTCTCTCTCTCTCTCTCTCTCTCTCTCTCTCTCTCTCTCTCTCTCTCTCTCTCTCCCCCAATCCCTCCCTCCCCCTCTTTCTCTTTCCCACTATGAGGGTTGAGGGTGTAAGGTTTAGTGTTTAAGGTATAGGGTTGAGGTTATACAATTAAGTGTATAGGGTTTAGGATATTAGGTATAAAGTTGAGGGTATAGGGTATAGGGATGAGGAATGAGGGTTTAGGGTTTAAGGTATAGGGTTAAGGTTTGAGGGATAGTGTTTAGGGTTGAGGGTATAAGGTTAAGTGTATAGGGTATATGGATTATGGTTTATGATATTGGGTATATGGTTGAGGGTATTGGGTTGATGGTTTAGGGTTTAGGATTTATGTATAAGTTTTAGGGTTGAGGGTTGAGGTATAATGTTCAGGGTTGAGAGTATAAGGTTAAGTGTATAGGGTATAGGGATTAGGGTTTAAGATACTATGTATAGGGTTTATGGTGTAGGGTTTAGGGTATAATGTATAGGGTTAAGGCTTGAGAGTGTAGGGTTTGTTGTTTAAGTATAGGGTTGAGGGAAAATGTTTACGACTTAGGGTATAAGGTTGAGGGTATAGGGTATATGTCATAGCCCAATTTTACATCATATTTATTTAAATACGGAAATTGAATTTTTTGATGAAATTCAATTAAATATTAAAAGGAGATTTTGGAATATTCTCATGTTGAATATGAGGAGTTGACTAATCTTGACTTTATGAAATCCTAAAAAACCATTTATATATATATATATATATATATATATATATATATATATATATGTCATCATGGATTGAACGTTACTAATCAATTTGCAAGTATGTGCAATAGCAGGGTGATAGGATGAAGGATGAGAACACAGTTGAGGTAGGATTTTCTAGCTAGATCAAATGCTAAGCCAGTTGGAATCTAGGTGCACACACCACAGAAGGGCATGATGATTGTATTTTAATCAAAATTGCATATGTCTAAGAATGAGAATTTCTTGATTGAATTTATTTTTTGTTTGGAAATATATGGCTTGTAGATATAAAATTCCCCATTTAAAAATCTATGTTTGATGAAACAAAAATATATATATATAGATTTCTTCTTACATATATATATAAGAAAAAGATATGCTCAAATTTGAATTTAAGTTCTCCATTGAAAGTGCTATTGTATGGAACTTGTAATCCATAACAAAAAAATTACACATGGAAGTAAATGTGTATGTAAAATATAAACATATACATATACATATATACATGTATGTACATAAGACTTGAATACACACACACACACACACACACATATATATGTATATATGTGAGTGTATATGCAAGTGTAGAAAGTGGTAAATGAGAATGGGAACCATATAAATAAAAAAAGAAATACATACATATATATATATATATATATATACGTGTGTGTGTGTGTGTGTGTATATATATATATATATATATATATATATTATATATATGTATGATTGAATTTCTTATTCGATGAAATATATGGCTTGTAGATATAAAATTTCCCATTTAAAAATCTATGTTTGATGAAACAAAAATATATATATATATATAGATTTCTTCTTACATATATATATAAGAAAAATATATGCTCAAATTTGAATTTAAGTTCTCCATTGAAAGTGCTATTGTATGGAACTTGTAATCCATAACAAACAATTACACATGGAAGTAAATGTGTATATAAAATATAAACATATACATATACATATATACATGTATGTACATAAGACTCGACTACATACACACACACATATATGTATATATGTGAGGGTATATGCAAGTGTAGAAAGTGGTAAATGAGAATGGGAACCATATAAATAAAAAAAGAAATACATACATAAATATATATACGTGTGTGTGTGTATATATATATATATATATATATATATGTATGATTGAATTTCTTATTCGATGTATATGTGTTGAATTTGAATAATAACTGATTTTCTTATTCAATGTATATGTGTTGAATTCGAATAATAACCGATACGATACTAATATCGAGTTGATAATTAAGAAAGACTATGAAGGTGGCAGCAATGCCTGCCATGAATGTAATGGAAAAATTTATATTTCTATAGTGGTAGGTGGCTAGGCCATGATGCGTCTACCTAGGCATGCAAATAAGGTTTTTGTTTCTATTTTAGAACAACATACAGGCAATAGGAAAAGGAAAAAGAAGAGAAAAATGTGGGTTGAAGGAAGGAAAAAAATAGAGGAGATCGAAGGAAAAAGCTAGGGGTAGCTTCATCAATTCGAATTTGAGGTAAATCCGAACCATGTATTTATATATAGACTTGTTTATATATATTCTTTCCTTCTTGGATAACCAATGATAACAACTGTATCTTGTATATATCATTGCTTTCATTCTTCTATGGAGCCATGGTTGAAGGATGGATGGCTTGGTGCTGACCTCTATGGGTCAACTATTTATATTTGTAAATAAGATCAATCTTTAGAATGCTATATAGCTAGCTCTATGAGCTAGGCCAAGCTTTGATTGATGAGCTCAAGTGGTTCCTCCCTGAGGTCACACTCTTAAGGATGAAATACAGTGGTATTTGTATGCTATGCATTAGTTTTGTTTACATATATCACTATGAATAAACTATGGTAGGAAATCGATTGAGGATTTCCTTAGTAAAAGGGTTGTAACCCTATAGAAATTCCTTGTAAGATGGTATGCCATCCTAGCAGATGTTGAGGCTTGTATGCTACAAATTCAAACATAAACTTATGTTGTATTTAAAATAATAAGCCCGTAGGGCTATCAAAATTAATTTTATGACTATTTAAGTGATTTCTCCTTGCATGTATGGGATCGAATATGATACAGAGAAGTAATAGACCCCTCAGTGTATTGTAATTCTTGTTTTCTATGTCAAACCCTGATACTTTTGGGAAAGGTTGTGTTCATTTTTATTCCAAGCCTTGAATGAATGAAGGTTGTTTCACTATGAAATCAACCCCTTTTGATGAGAACGGTGAATGGGAAAACCCATGTAGAACTACCTTGCATGTATGGTAATAGACCAAAATTTACAATAGGCAAAAAATATTGATTATAACTAAGATGATTTTAACCAGGAGATGGTTAATAGCTTGATATTAGGAAATATTGGGTAACAATATTTTCTTCTAAATATGGTTATATTGTTTCTTATGCTTGATACAGGGTAGATTTTTACTTCAAAATTTTATCTTCAATGTGAAAGAATCACACTGTTTCTTCTAAATGATAGTGAATCTTATGCTTGTAAAAAAATAAACTCTTGTAAGAATAGCTAGAGATTCTATAACAAAGCAATGATATTATTGTCTTTTTCTTTCTTAAAACTGAATTGTAGAATAGGGGATATAAATGTTCTATTGCAAATCTATTCCATTTATGAGTGTTCAAATGATAAATGTTCATATGTGAGCAGTATGCTTAAGACTATATAGTAGGGACAATAATTTTTCTGCTTAATCCAAGAATGTACATAAGCAAACAACTAGTTTTTCAACTATTAAATGGAAAACAATAAATGTATGTTTAACAGTAAGTATGAAACTATACTTGGCATGTACTGTTCACTTGATAATGAAAGGTTAATAGAACTCTATCAAAGTTCACAAATTTGAATTAAATGCTTTTTTTTCTAGAATGTATGCACAAACTCTAACATAAGTAGGTGCATATAAGTATGTGCACGTAGACTTCATCTATGTCCATACACATACTTGTGACATACCTTCTTTATTTTAGAACTTTATTTTAGATGGAAAAATGCTTAAGATGTTAAGTAGAAATTGGACTTAAGAGAGAATTAATTTAAATATGAAATGAAACAGTGATACCTTAATTGACTAGAGCATCTATGGGTAGTTTTTTGTTAGAGGGTAGATATTTATTTAGTACAAAGTTACTTCCGGGACAGGTGCTGAAATGGATCAAAGAGTATAGGTTTGCTTTACCATAACCTATCATTTTTTGTTGTTGTAACACATTTTTATGCTTGGCCAAGCAATATTGTTCATTATGTATGCATGAATGAACTTTTTGATTTCACTCTCTGCAATTCCTAGCATAGATCTTGCACTTTATTTTTCTAGCATACAAGATAGAATTTGCATGTTGATGTTGGTCATTCACTAGATTCCACCTTGCAGTTTGTTCTCTTGCTAGACTCTCTATGCAGGGTTGGGCATTCTTGAAGACAGAAGAATACCAAAGAAGCATAAGCTTCATGGTTGGGTGGTAAAGCACTTCAACCGTGTTTGCATCCACCAGTGGAGGCGAGCTATGAAGAAGAATTCTTAATGTTCACCAGACTATTACAATCTATGTTGTAACTTGAGGTATCTATCATTTAAGTACTTGATGAGAAATGTACCTTGAAATGATATTATGGTCTTTAGTGCCAAGTGAACATGATATTGTAATTTGACTTTCGAAGAGAATATAAGAATCTTTGACTCTTTTAAATGGACATGTGTAGCTATAATTGACCTTAGCCACTAGTTACATCTCTTTAAATTGGAGTATATTCTTGTGTCATTTACAATATTAATTAAATAAGTAATAATTAGGAATGGGCTATTACATTTGGTATCAAAGCTTAGGGTTCATCTCTAGGCCTTTTTGAGTTTACCATAGTTGACTAGGGTAGTTGACCCTTGACCCAAAATTGGAAGTCCTAACAATTGACCCAACCTGAATTGAATGCAGGAATGGGAAGGTCAAAGACAGGATGAAGGAAAGGGAAAATTGTTAGAACCCCACACAAGAATGACATAAAGGAAGAAAATGCCAAGGTTGAGGTTCCATCAGAAAATCTTGATAATGATGAAACTCTAGCTCAAGCCCTTACACGACTCAAGCTAGAGAGAGGCTTGAAGATTGAGGAAAATTGAACACCTAAAATTAAAAATCCTTCCGCAATCTGAGACTAGCCTTTAGGTTTTGGATGCAATGCACCCTTGTTGACAAAAGAGGAAAAGGAGGGCCTACGTGCTCAATCATGCTCATTTGTAAAGACTCATGTAAACTCAGATGATGATCCAGAGGAATTTCCTCTAACTGACACTAAGAAATTAGAATGATGTAGCCTAAAATCATATTATAAATAAGGTTCTATTGACTCACCCTAAATATAAATAATATCTAAAGATATTTTGGTGTGTTCAATGGAAGACTCTAGAATGTGAGTATCTTGCATGAATGTGTATGTCTGCTATATTAAAGGATGCTTACATATACAAATTTTAAAAATGTAACATAAGAACGTTTATTCGTAGAACCTTGTCTTGAGATGCGATGAACATGACTGTGTTGTAGGATAAGTGTGGGACATCATGCTAGCCACTCGGCAAGACGAGGGTGATAGTGATTTTGATAATGGACTAAACAAGAGGTTGGAACAAGTTCTGGAGGTTCTAAAATGGCAAGAGTCTCACATGGATCTTATTGAACAAGAATTCTGAGTGGCACATGAGGATCGAGACCTCATGAATGTAGAAGGAAATCAAGGAGATGGTGATCTAAGGGCAGGTCTGCAAGGGTGAATTGAGGAAGAGCTCGGGAAAGATATTAAAAGAGTAGCACCGCCCAAGTTTGATGGAAAGGCCATCAAAACAGGAGTTGAGGCTTGGATTATAGAAATGGAAAAATACTTTGGGCTCTATAACCTTTTTGAGCAGACTAAGGTAGCATGGGCTATGTATCAGCTCTTAGGTGGAGTAGCAACTTGGTGGGATAATGAGAAGTTAGAATGAAACCTATAGCCTACTGAGATCACTTAGGGACTCTTCCTCCAATATTTTTAGAAAGAGATGGCTACCATAGCTTTTCTTTGATAATAAAATTATAGAATTTTAGAACTTAACCCAAGGAAATATGACTATGATTCAGTATTGGGAAAAGTTCATGAATTTGCTAAAGTATGTGCCTCAGTATCAGGGGGATGAACAATTTTGTATCTAAAAATTTATAATGGGACTTAGACCTCACATAGGAGCTGAGGTAGACATGCATGAGCTTCAGACCATGTATGAAGTCTTTCAAAAACCATAAAACATGAATAGAAGCTGTAGAAATTTTCCAATCTTCATGAAGATTCAGGTTCTAAGTCTTAGTATGGAAAGAAAATATTTCATAAGGGGGACAAGAGCCATCAGATTCACAACCTTAAGAGGGGAAGTGAGTCGCAGGATAAGGGTGACGATGGTAATGGTGGAAGGAATAAGAGAGAAAATAAGGGTAAGACCAAGGATGACCATGCATAGAAAGGCTTTAGAGAGGACAATCCAGGAGGTCACAAAGGACCTCGTGATGGATGTTATAGTTTTGGCAGAAATAATTATGCCTCAAATTTCCTGTAGAAGTCAAAGACCCAAAAGGAAGTTATTAGCAAACTCACTAGATCCATTCCGTAATAGACAACAAGCAAGTAGAATATTAGGCTTCACCAATCTAGCTAATGGGTAAGCTCTATGGACAAGCTAGCTCTATCTTAATTGATGCAGGAGATATTGAATGTTTTTTAGATCCTAGAATAATATCTAAGATACCTATTAGACTGGGGTACATGGAAAATTCATGGCCAGTATAGTATGGAAATCGAGCAGAGAAGAGGGTAGATACCTATAGTTTTTGTAGTGAGTTAGAACTTCCAACCTTTCAAACCTAGGTCAACTTGTATGTGGCACCCTCAGGTTTGTATGATGTGATTTTGGGAATAAATTGGCTAACTGAGCATAAAGATTTAGTGAATTGTGAGGATAAGGTGGTCAACTATCTGGATGATCTTGGAAACCTAAGGGAGGTTTTTGGAATTCAAAGAACCTTAGAGCTTAGACAGATCTCTACAATGCAACTCAAGAAGGCTCATCGAAAGGGATGTGCAATTTATGCAATGCATGTTAGTAATCCCAATAGCAAGGAGCCATATTTAGATGACTATCCTATTCTCAAGGAGTTTCAGGACGTATTCCCTGAGGAACTTATGGAATTTCCTCCGAAGCAGGAATTTGATTTTTCTATCAACTTGGTCCTAGGGGCTAAGCCTCAATCCAAGGCACCTTATCGAATGACCACTATAGAACTATATGATTTGAAGTTTCAACTAATGGAATTGTTGGAAAAGGGACTCATAAGACCTAGTATGTCTCCTTGGGGAGCACTAGTATTTTTTGTGAAAAAGAAGGATGAAACCTTATGACTATGTATAGATTATCAGATGTTGAACAAGGTTACCATCAAATCGGTATCCACTTCTGAGGATTGTTGAATTGTTTGATCAAATGAAGGAAGCAATGGTGTTCTCCAAAATTGATCTTAGGTCAAGGTACCATCCGTTGAGGATTAAGGAAGAAGATATTTTGAAGACTATATTCCAGACTCGGTATGGACATTATGAGTTCATAGTGGTACCTTTTGGCTTAACTAATGCACCAACAACCTTCATGAACCTTATAAATAGTGTGTTTAGGGACTACTTGGATGAATTTTTCTTGATATTAATTGATGATATCTTAGTATACTCAAAGAATATCAAAGAGCATGATAGACATTTGAGAGTAGTGTTTCAACAGTTGAGAGAAAGGAAACTCTTTGGTAAGCTATCCTAGTGTTCTTTCTATTAGGATCGAGTGCACTACTTGGGCCATATAATTTCAGTTGAAGGAGACTTTGTGGACCCCAAAAATATCAAGGCAATAGTGAAATGGAAAGTTACATAGAATTTATTAGAAGTAAGAAGCTTCATGGGCCTCGCAAGGTACTATAGGAAGTTTGTGCAAGGTTTCTCCCAGATTGCATCTCCTATCATCTCACTCCAAAGGAAGGGAACACAGTTTGAATGGACTGATAAATGCAAGTAGGAATTCCAACTCCTAAAGGAGAGGCCCATGAGAGCACCAGTGCTAACTATCCTTGACCCTAATGGGAGATTCACGATGATCATTGATGCCTCCAGAGAGGGATTGAGAGTAGTGTTAATGCAAGACAAACAAGTGGTGGCATATGAATCAAGGAAACTCAAGCAACATGAAGTGAACTATGCACCTCATGATTTGGAATTGGTAGCCATAATCCATGCCTTACAAATGTGGAGGAATTATCTTTTGGGAAAGTTGTTTGAACTCAAGATAGACCACCTAGGGTTGAGATATATATTTACCCAGCCAAATCTTAATGCACAATAGAGAAGGTGGCTAGAATTCCTTAGTGAATACAACTTTGGAATTGAATACATAAAAGGGAAACAAAATATAGTAGTTGATGCTCTTAGTAGTGTAGACATGCAAAATTTACATTATGCATTCGATCAGGATCATTTATCAATTGAACTAGATATTGCATTGGATCCATTCATCACCTTCATCCATTTAAATAATCTCATTGCCTAAGGTTATTTAAAATCAAAAGTCCATTTAAATCAAATCCTAAATCATATTCCATCATTTTCTGATTTCAATAAATCAATTATCAAAATCTTGAAAGTCAAATCATCTAATCAGCATTAATCAGCATAATCATCATCTAATCCTAATCTAATACTAATCACATCCCACTTGCATTATCTAGACCTAGCCACTTGCACAATAAATCAATTTTATTGATTTATTAAAACACTCATTTTCCCTCAACATGACAAGTCAAACAGGGCATTTATTGCTCTCCTTTCTTGTCCCCCTCTCAAAATTTATTGCAAATTTGAATTCAAAAATTCCCCCTCTTGGGCACTCTTCCCAAATCTTGCATATACATCAACTAATCATATGATGACAAGTGTCCTCAACTCATTGGCTTGTTTTTGATCCCACATTGGTCCCTCTTCAACACTTGGCATTTTGAAAATCTTTAAATAGGTGCATCATCCTCAAGCAAATCCTTCACAATCTATTGCAAGGTTACTCTCTTCATTTGAGATTTGATCTTGTTCATCATCACTCCACCATCTCCATTTGCATTTACACAATTTGAGCTTTGATCAAGGATTGGGAAAGGGTCACTAGCACATGTGACACCAATCCAACTATGGAATAGGTAATTTGTTGAATGTTTTCATTATGCATTTGTCTTTTCTTTATCTTTTGTGGCATTTTGGAACATTTGCAATGTATTTCATAGGAGTGTTCTTGAAGGATTTGTAGGTGCTAACCCTTGTTTGAGTTTAGTGTTTGCAGATTTTTAAAGGCACCCACATTTTTAAAGCATTGAAAGTCATGAGGTTTGTTGGAGTAATATCTTTTGTAAAGTGGGCTTTTATTTTCTTGATTTGAATGGCATTAACAACGGCTGCGATAAAGTCCTTATTTGTGAAAAACTTTAATACCCTTCATTGGATACAATTTAAGGTCTTTATTCTTTTTATCAAAACTTCAAAGCTTTGGAATATAGTGATGAATGATTTGCATGTCTTTAGGTTTCTTCTTGAACATTTAATCCACACATTTCTTTGTATTCTTATTATAGGTACAATATTATGGCGTAGCAAGGTGAAAATCCATAGCTCAACAAGCCGATTTAAATTGGAGAATTAAGCATTGAAATTTGAAATTGACAAAAAGCATTTTTTAATGCTTGTGGCGATAATCTAGAGCCTCCATTTCATGATTTAGTTTTCTATTTCAAATCAACTCACATTTCTTTTTTGGGCTCTTAAAAGGAACACTTCAATTTTTCGTTGCAAGGGGTTAAAATGAACCTTAGACAAATTGACTAGATTTCGTTTTGGGTTAAAAATTGAACAAGCAATCTTCATATTTCATTTGGTGCTTAAAACGAATTCACAATCGCTTTGAAGGGTATAAAACGAACAAGTGTTTGATTTGTGTGATTGTCTTTTGAGTACATATCCTCTCCCCTTGCGCTTCGTGCGATCTAGGGTGCAAGAGAAACACTCAAAATACATTTTATTGCTTTAAAACACTTCATTTTGGGCTTAAAAATTGAACATCTTGTGCGAGTGTGAGTAGGGGCATTTTCTACATTCTCTTTCTTTGTGCCATCAAAGATCGATCAAGTTACGGTTGTGTCTTTGCTGCTTTTGTTTATCTTAGAGGGCCTACCTTGGGGAAAAAGTACTCACCAAAGCGGCGACTCAACCGGTAACACTCTAAAGCCAAGAGTATTTCCAGCGGGATATAAATGAGGGTTTTGGTTAAATGCCATAATCACGGGTTGGCTCCGACAAGATGGATCCGAAAGGGGACTCTTGCCGTATGGGTCAATCTCCATGAACGGAAAGTCCGAACTAGAACCTTTGTTTTGTAGTGGCCTATTTATCCATTGAGCGAGTTTATCAAGGTGGTGCATTGGAACTTAGATTCCAAGAAGTTACTTGCCATGTCCGATCTTGGTTGAAATATAGAGGTTAGGATTTCATCATACCTCTATATTTTTCCTTGGTTGCATGTAAAATCATCTCTTCTATGAAGGGCATGAGGCAAGCCCACTAAGAAAAACATACCCATTAGCATAGGATGTTACATTGCTTGTTTGAAAACACAGTGTGTATTCGAAAACATTTTGCAAACAAACATTCAACATGGTTCTCAAAATTTCAAACCCTCTTTAAGACAAATACCATTGACTCAATCCATATGTTACTGCTTTCCCTGCGGATTCATGTTCGTAGAGGTTCCTAAGCATTGGATTATACCTCAATTTGTCTTCTTGAGTAAACAATAGGAAAACCCTTGCCTTAAGTTCATTGAATTTCCACATAAAATATCTTGTGGGGTTTAAGGAAATTAAGACATTGGTACATCTTAGTTTGAAACTTTAATCAAAGAGAGTGTTTTTGGTAAAATAAATCCATTAAGCAAAGACTAAGCAAAATGAACTTTCATGTGTGTTGAAGACTCCAAATCCCAAAAGCAAAAATCATTGATTGGAAATCCAAATGTTCAAATCATTCCTTGGTTAACAAAGGTCTTTAGGAAGCATATGCATGCTCTTCAATACCTAGGTCTTGGAAAATACAAAGTGGTCTTTTTTAGGTTCATCTAGGGATCAAAACAAATCAAACCTCTTTCATCCATCTTTCAAAACATCAAAATCCATCTCACAAATCATCTTTTGAAAAACCTTGAAATCATCCTTGAAATGCTAGGCTTTATGACAAAATCAAGCAATCATTCAAACTCATTGAGATCAAGTCCTTGAAAACATTTATCAAAACACCTTTGGCTAGGAGTGTGTGAATGCATCCTTTTGCATATCTTTAGTCAAAGTCATCCAAATCATCTTGTCTAGCTTAGTGTATGTAGATGAATCCTTCTCCATATACTTAGTGAAACAATCATTTTGTTTGGGTAGGTGTGGGTAGATGCATCCTTCTCCTCACACATATCCAAATCATCATCCTTTGAACACAACTATCCTTTAGATCATTATCAAACATCTTAGGGTTCCTTTTGTTCAAAATCCAAAATCAAAATCCAAATCAAGATCAAGGACAAAGTCTCAAAATCCAAAAAATCAAACCAATCAAAAATCCAAAGCCTAGTATTTCATTCAAGATCTATCAAAAGTCAAAACATCCATAACATCCATCTTTGAACATCATCATCATATCATCATCACATTTGATCCTAAAAGCATCCTAAAACTTTCACTTTGGGACATAAAATAGAGATTAATCCAAGGAATCAAGAGATTCATCTCCCATATTCTCGAAGATTGATCCTTGTTTTATGGTTCAAACGAGATCTCAATACAAGAAGAGTATGGAAGCCCACAAAGAAACTCCCGCTTCAAGTGACCTTAGCCAAACAAACGCAGAAATGAATCTTGCAGAATCAAGCAATCCATTGGTCCCCTCATCATCACAAAACCCACAAGAAGAAAATCAAGGGGAGGACCTCACCTTTGGAATGTCTCGCGAAGAAATAGCTGAAATGCTCCAAAATCCGGACAACCATAGAATCATCAACATCATGATGAAACTTAACCCTTCGTTATACATGCTTGAACTAGCAAAGCAAGGGGCCAAGTTGCCTTCGGATTTTGATGTGAGCACTATAGTAGAGACATCTTTTCCACCAATCTCATCCACCATCCCCATTTCATCTACACCTCCATCCCAAAACGTCACGCAAAACATTCCAAAAATCACGACATCGATTGCTCCAACTCAACCAAATGTCAACAAGGGAAACACATTTCTCAATGAACTTCAATCACATCCCCTTGTGAATAACCAAAACTTGGACGCAAACACCACAGTGGAACAAAACATCCTCCATAATCCATTACACCAAAATGTTCCTCTCACTTTACATTATGACCTATCATCAACATCATTTCATGGAGCACCACAAACACCTCTTCTCACGAATTCACAAGAGGAGGGAGACATATTCGGAGCAGGGGGCATTTTTAACACCACAACACTCTCGCAAGGATTCGCCCCCCTCACGTTTCCACCTATCCCACCACTACCATTATCATCCACATCACTCCTTGGCTTGGGGTTGCCTCCCCTACCAAGCATCAATCAAACCGCTATCCCAACCATGAATCAAAACATTTTGCCAAACGCTCAAAACTTATTGTTGACATCACAAACGACAAACACGCAAGCAATGGCAACATCATCAAACACCCCCACAACATTGCAAAACATGGTCTCTCAAGGGCCAATCACATCAACGATGCCACTTACCACATCAACAACACCATCCACCAATCACACAATCAACACGACAACACCATCCACCTTTCACGCAATCAACATGACAACACCATCTACCAACCAAATGATCAACACAACATCATCATTCACCACCACCACAAACGCCATTCCAAATCCACCACCACCCCACCCCACCAACGTTCACCACATCAAACCAATTCGACGCAACATTACAAGCCACTTTTCAAAGAGGACACCAACAAGTGCAAAAACAAAAAGTCGTGCAACAAGCCGCTCAAGCCGCTCAAGCCGCTAAAACTGCACAAGCTGCATTACAAGCACAACAAGCACAACAAGCCAAAGCTTTATTACAACAACAACAACAAGCCGCCCAAGCCGCACAAGCATTGCAAGCACAAAGAGTCGCTCAAGCACAACTTTTATTGCAACAACAAACCGCACAAGCGCAAGCCCAAGCACAAGCTCAAGCGCAAGCCCAAGCACAAGCTCAAGTGCAAGCACAACAAGCACAAGCACAAGCACAACTTCTTGCACAAGCAGCGCAATGGCAAGCATACCAACAAGCATTAAAACAATATCAAGAACAACAAGAAGCAGCAGAATTGGCAGCCCAACAACAAGCGTTGTGGGAACAAGAACAAGCAGAACAACAAGCGTTGCTAGAACAGCAACAAGCGCAACAGCAAAGCGAGGGGAACAACAAAGCGTTGCTACAGAACAGCAACAAAGCGCAGCAGCAAACAGAACAACAAAAGCGTTGTTAGAACAACAAATTAACAACAAGCAAAATCCACAAGCGCAACAACAACAAGAGCAACAACAAGCATTTAGTAAAAGCAAGTAGAAGCCTACTTCGCCTACCACAACATACCGATACCATTGAACAATGCACAAACCAACCCATCCATCCAAACCATGATTGCAACACCCCAAAACACATTCATCCCACCCCTTGATCCTTAGAATGATATGATGACACAATTCAAGTTGCTCGCCAGCAAAATTTTCGATCTTCAATCAGGGTGAACAACCAAAACACCAAGAAGCTTGTGTCCCTATCCATTTGATAGGAGCTTAGAGATGAAACCATTCCCCAAGGGATTTGAAATCCCTAAATTTGACAAATATCGAGGGATGGGAAACCCTGAAGATCACATTAGGGAATTCCGGGTTCATTTAATGGAGGTTGCATATGGCGATGCTCGTCACGGCTATTCTCTAGAAGCTTAGCAGGCAATGCTATAGAATGGTTCTCTCACTTACCTTTGGGCATTAGGACATTCGAAGAAATTAGAGACGCATTCATTAAGAATTATGCGTGTAACATTACAATGGATGTTAGTCTCGAAGAACTCTACATGCGAGAACAAGGAAAGAATGAATCTTCGCTTCATTCCTTCAGCGATGGCGATCCAAGGCCAATCGGAGCAAATGGACCATGCCAGAAGAACAACAAGTCTGCACAATCATAGCCAATCTTGAAAGTCGTCTATCATTCCACCTCAAGGTTCAGGGAATCACCACCTACGATCAATTGATCTCCAAGGCGCTTAGCATCGAAAGAGCCCTTGCAACCCAACCCATCGAATCAACATCATATCAAGAATCACAAAACAATCGCCCACCATCAAATTACAATGATAAACCTCGTACATGGGCAAGAAACAAGAACATCACTAATGATGGCGTCGTCGATGCCAAGGTGGTCATTAGTGGTCCACGCCAAAATACACCCGCACCACAAATCCAACCACAACGCCAAAACACTCATCACACAACATATCAACCCAACAATAATCCCACCATCAATAACGTCAATGACCAAAGAGGACCACCTCAGCGCAAAACATACCCCAAACGAAAATACACTACTTTGGGGGAACCACTTGAGGACATCATGAAAAAGCTAATCGACGAAAAACTCATCCAAGCTCCCACGTTTGAGAATTATCAAGAACCTGATGTCAAACCTCCTTGGTACAATGAAAATCAACTATGTGAGTTCCACAAGATCAAAGGCCACACCACAAATAACTGTATGAGAACTCAAGAACATCATTCAAGATCTCATCGACAAAAGAATTGTAAATTTGGAAGCACCTACAGGGAATCAGGACCTTAAAATCTACATGAATCCGATGCTGAATCATGGCAACAAAGGGAATAACAAGGATAAAGGAAAAGGTAGTGTAAATCATGTATATGAAACGGTTGTTGCCAACCTCAGTAAGCGCATGGTCATCGCGATCCAATTATCGCCGAAGGCGTGGAGTCCTGCAAAATGACAAGGTCACCATTGCAGGGTCATCCCAACCCAATAGAGTCCCTACATCAAGAGCCGTTCCATATAGCTACAATGTCATAGACCAACTCAAGAGAACACCAGCACACATCTCCATCATGGAGTTGTTAAAAATGTCATCGGCCCATAAAAAGATCCTCGAAGAAGCATTAGCCTCATCCACCGTCCCCGCAGATCTTGATGCGAAACAATTCCAAGCTATGGTCAGAAACATCATAACACCTAATCTCCTTATGTTTTTTGACCAAGATTTTCCCGCCCAACCATCTCACAATCGTGCACTTCACTTGGAGGTCATTGTGAAAAAAAGCAAAATCAAAAGGGTCTTGGTGGATGGAGGTGCAGGTTTGAACATTTGTTCTTTTAGTCTCATCAAGCAGTTAAAGATATCAGAAGATTCCATTGATAAAGGGAAGGGCATCCTGTCGAACATATGATGACCAAGAAGAGTGTCTCGGGCACAATCAAACTCCCTATCCAAGTAGAGACCCAAGCTCATGGAAACCACAGCCGGTCACGGACTTCGACTTACCATACAACATTCTCCTCGGATGCCCATGGATCCATGCAATGAAAGCCGTAGCATCAACCTTCCACCAATGTTAAAATTCACACCATAGCGGACAAGAGGTTACCATCCATGGAGATCTGAGCCATTTTCATACTGCAAGAACCTTGAAGCCAAATATTACAAAAGAATCCCCAAGTCTTAGAAAGAGTAGTGAGGGCCCATCACATCATACATGATCCGCCCTCTCACGTCCACTTTGCGAGCGAGGGGCACCCCACCATTCCCACCATATCCGATATCAAGCTCATCATCCAGGAGGACGGCTGTGGAAGTTATAAGTTTCCTAACAATGCTTTTGTGATAGGAGAGTTACCACAATCTCCAAGATCACGAGGACGCCCACAAGAAAATCAAGCTCCCACATCTCAAACCTATCCTCAAAATTATCCTGAATTCACAAGGTGGGGAGACCTTGGCCATGAGGTAATTGAAGCGGATCCATCAAACATGTTGTATCGAGATGAAAGACCAACACCCTGAATTACCAATGGATGAAAGAAGCAGAGGCCTACACATGATGCTTGCAATGGGATATGACCGAAACCAGAGATTGGGACAAAATGACAACGGCCTCATAATACCTATCATGCCAGAGACGCGACCCATAACAAATCTTGGTCTTGGATGTTCCACTCCGAGAATAACCATACGTGGCCGATGTCCTCCGGTTAGAGCTGCTAATGTTTCTCCTCAGCCGGTAATAGTACAATTACACTCACCAATAGTCACAGGTAGGGACACACATAATTTTATCACTGAGCCCTATATTAGTAGCGATGACGAAGATATCATATCCAATCTCCCTAGGTTATTCAAAGATACCACTCTATGTATGATTAGTACCATATCCTTTGAACCAAATATGCAAAATCATGAGATCCGCTTAGTCTACCCCCAACTGATCGACTATGACCAACGAGGACCACCAGTTCTCGATACATTAGTAATGAAGCGCTCTCAGAATTCATAGGGTTGAGGGATAACATTCCGGATGGAGTCACAAGGTAGGATTCATAATGGAGTTGGACACACACGCCTATTACAGGGAAACGATTGAATCCTTCAGTCGTAAAAGTGAGAAA
>VDFB02074944.1:0-12193 GCA_007258455.2 Sequoia sempervirens
CAACCAGAAAACCATATCTCCTTGATCAGTCAATTGAAATCCATTAGGTTGCTCTACATACATTTCTTCCAATTTTCCATTTAGAAATGTTGACTTGACATTCCTCTGATAAACCATGAAGTTTTTGTAAGTAGTATAAACAAGAAACAGTCTCACAGTTTCAATTCTAGAAACAGGGGAAAAAGTTTCTTAAAATTCAATTCCTTCCATCTGAGAATTATCTTTACGCACCAATCTTGCTTTGTTTCTAACAACTTCACCTTGCTCATTCAGTTTGTTTCTAAAGACCCATTTAGTTCCAATTAAATTTTTGTCCTTAGGTCTAGGAACAAGAATCCATGTATCATTCTTCTCAATCTATTGTAGTTCTTCTTTCATTGCTTCAACCCAATGCGCATCTTTACATGCTTCATTCACACTATTAGGCTCGGCCTTTGAAATCCAATAGTATTCTTCTGCAATTTTTCTCCTAGTCTGGACACCTTTGTTCTTATCATCTATGATTTAATCTTACATACCTTGGAGTTTTGGGATGTTCTTGAACTTGAGGCTCTTGCGCTCTCTCTTCTGCACTTTCACTAGTTTCTCCTTCCTCTTGATTTTCTTGATTCACCGAAATGATCTAAACTTGATTTGAATTCTGAACTTTCTTTCCTTTGTTAGAACTATCATTATGATCATCAGAATGATATCCATAGGTTCTGGATGGTCTAGCTATGTCTTCATCAACCTTGACATTTTCCTTTTCAACCATTTTCCTCAATCTCTTATTGTAGCACTAGTAGGCCTTTCTTTTAGTAGAATAACCAAGAAAGATTCCTTCATCACTCCTAGCATCAAACTTTTCTATATCTTCATCTCTTTTGATAAAGAATCTACTCCCAAATATTTTGAAATATCTAACAATAGGTTTATGACCATACCATAGCTCATAAGGGGTCTTACCAGTATCACCTTTGATTTGTACCCAGTTGAGTGTGTATAGAACAATACTCACAACTTCTCTCCAGTAGACATGAGGGACATTTCCTTCCAACATCATAGTTCTAGAAGCTTCTTCAATTGTCTTGTTCTTCCTTTCCACAATTCCATTTTGTTGAGGGGTCCACGGTGCAAATAATTGTCTCATTTTTCCATGTTCTTCACAAAAAGAATTAAACTCACCGGAAGTGAATTCACCACCTCTATCTGATCTCAGACATTTAATATTTAGACCTATCTTTGTCTCAACAATAGCCTTAATTATATTGAACTTCTCCAATGCTTTAGATTTCTCCTTCAAGAAAGTAACCCACATCATTCTAGAATAATAATCAATGAGTAATATGAAATACCTATAACCTTGTATACTTCTGACTCTAGCAGGACCACACAAGTCAGTATGAACATGCTCCAACAATTCATTTGAACTATGCTATTTTCTTTGAAATGAGATTCTATTTTGCTTCCCTAACTGACATTCCTTGCATATGGCATTAGTAGGTTTTACCAACTTAGGAAGATCTCTCATGGTCTTAGTAGAACTTATCTTGATAGTGTTATCAAAGTTAACATGACACATTCTCCTATGCCACAACCAACTTTCATTAACTTAACCAATCAAACAACTTTTACTAGCAACACTCAGGTGAAAGATATTACCTTTTTTTTTGTACCTAATGCAATCACATTTGCAGAACTCCCCAATATTTTGTACTTTCCATCCTTGAACTAAAGATTGTATCCCTTATCAACCATTTGTCAACACTTAAAATATTATGCTTCAGACCTTCCACATATAGGACATCATCAGTATTATGCTTACCATCAAGATAAATGCAACCTCTGCCATAGATTACACTAGTTGTATTATCACCAAATATCACTACACTACCATCATACTTTTCCAAGCTTACAAACTTACTTTTATCACCTGTCATGTGATGAGAGAATCCACTATCAATTACCCATTCATCTTTCTCCTCAACTCAAGCAACTAGGGATTTTTCCACATTTGTACAACTAGCAGATTCAGTAGACATAGGATTATTTTCCTTGATAGTAATAAATAACCATTCGTCCTCACTTACATTCCCTTTATCAGATTCATCATCTATCACACCTTCATCAGCAGCATAATAACACTTCCTTTGAAATCTAGGCTTGTTAGGTCATGACTTAGGAACTCTTTCTGGACACCTTGATGCAAAATGACCTATCTTATTGCAAGAAAAATATTTAATAGGAAACTTTCCTTTATACTTACCTTCTCCTTTGGCTTCTTTTTGACAATAAGTGCTTCAAGCTCATTCAATTCTCTTTCTTCTCCAATCTGTCTCATTTCCTCCTCATACTTGAATACCTTTCCAGAAGAACTTTCACCCACATCATATCTTTGTTTATCTCTTCTGAAAGTAGTAGCCTTTAATGCAAATTCTATCTTAGGAAGGGCATCACCAAATTCACTCAACTCAAAAGCAGTAAGCTTACCAATCAACATATCTCTGGTAACATTTGTCACACTTTGAAGCTCTTCAATAGCCATAGTTTTGACTTTGTATGCATCAAGCAAGGATCTGAGCACTTTAGCAACAATCTCTGATTCTTCCAACTGTCCACCAACACATCTGATACCACACACAAGTTCATTCACTCTCTGCATGAAGGAGGTAATATTCTCATCATCACCCATTCTCAACATTTCATATTTCCCTTCCAAACTCTGCAACTTAGCAATCTTCACATTAGCAACACCTTCATACAAGGTTTCCAACTTTTTCCAGATCTCATAAGCAGTCTTTAGATCCATAACATTAGTCATCTCATAATCAATTAAAGCACTCAACAATGCTTCCTTAGCCTTGATATTGTACTCAACATCCCTAATCTCAGCAGTAGTAGTGGGACCATTCTATGGGATAACATACCTATTACTTGTAATGCTCCAGTAGGGTTCACCAATGCATCTAATATGACACTCCATTCAAGTCTTCCACAGAGAATAATTCATTCCATCAAATCTCAGACTATCCTTCTTATATGTCACCATCCTGGATCACCTCAAGTTGTTAAAATTCTTCCAAGGAACCTGCTCTGATACCAATTGTTGGCAACACAAGGGAAGACAACTAAGAGGGGGGGTGAATCAGTTGTCATAGAAATTTAAAACTTATTAACTTTATTTAAACCTATTCTTAGATCTGATTAATAACCATGAAAGTATAAATCATCAAACAAACACACATTTTATGGAAACCAGTTAGAAGAAACCTAGTGGGTTTCCAAGATTTGCACCAAAGTATAAAGAGGCAATGGGGAAAACGGCATTTAGGCACACTCCTAGAGCTCACTAATTAATGCAACAAGTTTACTGCCCAAAGTTAGCACACATTATTCAAGATTCATTTTGCATCCACAAGGATTTGAACCGAGAAAAATAAGAGCATAATGCCCTGACATAGCCTTCAAGTTTACATTAATGAACTCTTCACACCTTCCACACCATGTTTCCTTCAAATGATTAGTGATGATGGCCTATATGCATTAACCACATAATTCTTGTACGTGCTCTCAATTACATAAACAACCCTTTATATATGATGAACAAGAAATTACATCGCTAAGCATGTCGACTTAAACAAAATAATAAACAGAAACCATCGAAAATCAATAACAATTATTAATGTGGAATCAACCGCATTGTCACAACATAGGCAGACCCAAAATAAAAATTCTTAAAACATGAACCAATCTTCATGCAAGTATTCTCTAAAGATCCACAACACGCTACAACCAACGACGCTGAACATAAAAACATGAACATCGTAGTATATGTTCACCAATCACTTATGTTACCAATTCCACGTAAACTGCGGTAAATAGAGAATTGTCAACGTCGATTCTGAAATTGCGAGAAATATCCTCAGAATAACGAGCTTACTAGAATCAAATCTCAATCGTGAAACACCAACCGAGCGCAACAAAACTGCCAAAATATAAATCTTCATAACTTGATCAAATTTTCATGCGGATCTTTGAAACTCAATGTGGATAAACTAGATATATTCGAAAAGAAACCCTTTAATCCACAACCTTTGATCATCAATGTATTGAGCTAACCAATAGACTGAACATCACTTCATTACTACAACTTGCAACTCATTTTATTATAATTTTCTCAATATCCTTGACATACATAGCTTCTAATGCATTATTGCCAATAGTGTTGACATCAATGAAAACCACATATCAGCAACACAACCACATCATCCAACGATTGAATGGAGGAATGCAAGTAGGAATAGATATATTTAGTTAGGTAATTGATGAATGTAAGCTTTGATTATGGTATAAATGAAGGTTAAATGATTTGTTCACAATAGTCATCCTCGATCTCTGTTAAATAACATATTTCTATGTGGAGTTAGTATTGTAACTATCATGCCCTTAGTTGGTCAAGTTATAATCTTAATCTTTTCTTCTCTCTATGTATTTATGCTAGCTTGAATCAAATCTTACGTTTAAATCCGTTTGGTCAAACTTTGTCCCATTTGATTAAGGAAGTTCTAAACTTAGTATGTGGATTTATTTTTTTGATTACTTTATTTTATTGATTCTTATAAAATTAGTCATTGTATATTTATGTATACTATCTTATATTATATTATTTTATGGTCAATAATAAGAGAGTGATTTTCTGATATGTGAAATAATTAATTATGATATTTTTATTATAGTATTAGGGTTCGTAGTAGGGAGTTCAAGGAAGATGGATGTTCAATGAAGGTTATAGTTATGTTTGAATAGAATTATTGGTAGTAAATAATCTATTAAATGGAACCAAATGGTTAAGTTAAAATGAATGATAAGAGAGTGGAAGTAATGTCTTATTTTCATGATTACAATGTTATAATTAATTGTGTGTATTAAACAATGTGTCTTGATTATTGGATTAAGTGTTTATGTAACTGTGGTCATTTGTGTATCATATGTTCAAGTTCTGTGCCATTGGGAAGTGTGTTTAATATGTTGGTTTCCAAAGGCCTAGGAGGGAGCATATTTGTATGTGTGGTCCTTATGATTGTTTAACCTTGGAAGTGGTTGGCTATGTTGTGGGTCATATTCATTGTGTGAAATGTAAACCCTAAGTGGATTGCCCTCTTGTCTATGTATGGATTCATGAGATTTTGTGATAATATTCGGTTGAAGGGTATGCATATGTGTATTGTGGGAAATGCAAACCCTAAGTGTTGTATTACATGTTCATGATGATCGAATTGTGACTATGGGTTGGGACATGGGTTCATGTTGTCCTGACTGGTATACATGTGATTATGATAAATGTGAGAAAGATGGTTAATGCCTTGCATGATGTTTATTGTTTACTAGATGCAAGTAGGGGGAGTGGCCCTCAATGGGGGCCGGAACCCAAAGTGGTGTCTAGGATAACCCATTAGAGAGTTTCTTAATCCAGTGATAACATTAATAATGAATTAGGCGGGTGGGTAGAATTCACATTAAACAAGATAATGATATGCCTCACTCATGGCTCAAGTGCTCGTTTAGGCTTGAGATGAGATGGGAAGGCCTAGAATGGAAAGACCAACTACCTTGTCCTCATGAAAGGTACATTGGTTCCACATGAGTTTGTATGGGGGTTAGGGATCGGGAGAGGCTGTCAGGACAACCCAAGATGGGGGTCGGGGCCTAGGAAGATCTACTAGGACAACCCATATCAAGCTATGTGATGACACTCCTCCATATTGTAGTCTAGCATTCCCTAGTTGTATTACCTCTTTCTATTGTGTGAGTGCCTTTGGAAGTGAAGTAAGTGTTGTAAGTGATATTGGTGTTGCTAACAGTGTTGTGTTGGAGTCCATGTATAGCCCTTGTTTATGTTAGCATGTTGCTTTCTTAACTATTTGTTGGGTGTGGGACCTTGTGTTATCTCCTAGCATGGGGGGTGGACCTCAGGGTTCCATATGGTTGGGTGGTTGGTGTTTTTCCCTCCATTGGGTATTTTTGTGGCATGTTTGTGTGCGTGGAGATTTTTCATGGTGTTGTGGACTCTGGTTCCTATTCCAGTTCGAGAAGGCAACATTTCATGTATTTGTATTGGATTGTATATCAGTTGTAACTCTTCATGTAATCAAATGTATTCTTCCCTCATGTACTAGGGGAAACATTGTTGTAACTATTGTAGCGATGTAATAGTAATTGATGAATTCTTCTTGTAATGAATACTATAATGTAATGCATCTTGCATATGTTAGTTAGCTAGAAATGATCTTTAATGTTGATTATCAGTTGACATGTTATGGAAGTAGGTAATGTAGAATCATTTAATGTGGTGTTTTAAAATGAACCTTGCATGTTAAATTGTTCATGTTATCTCCTTATCGTTAATGAAATATTTTTAGTAATCTTGATTGCTAGTTTATGAGTAGCATAGTCGAGGAACCTTAGAGGACCTAGGTTTAGATTATCATGTCATGTCATGTTATGCATTCTAATGTTATTTGATTTTAAAAAACATTGTTCCATTAATTGAAATAGTTAGTGTTTTCCTCTAGGGTTCCTTGGCGAGGGCGTTACATTTGGTATCAGAGCCCAATTTTTTAATACTGGGCACTCTAGTTTCATATGAGCCCATTATGTTTTCCTAGTTGCTTGTACTCCTAAAGTTATGCTTTCCCCTTTTTTTCATCCTCACCTAACAACCTTAGACTTATCCTTTGGTGGTGTTTGTCCAACGGTGCAGAAGATCGGTGGAAAGGATAGGACCCACAGTGAAGTGTGTAATGCACTGATATTCTTTCTATCCCAGATGCATTATGGACCCTTGTCTAGCCTTGTGATGTGATTTCCAGTGATGTGAATTTGTGCGTGTATGTGAAGAATGTATGTTAAATCATGAATATAGTACTTATGAAATGATAAATTGTGTTTCCATGCTTCTAAAGAGGTGTAAAGTCATGATCTTGTGTTGAATATGTTATGAGGTTTAGTGTTGTATAATCAATAAAGTGGAATGTATTATCTGTAAATGATAGATATTTAATGAAAAATGTGTGATTTGTGTACATAATTATGCTATGTTTTTTGGAAGTATAGCATTCTGATGTAATGAATTAGCTTTGATGTTGGTACTAATATGTTATGTTTCCACCCTAGTTTGTGACTTCTAGGAGTAAGTCAAGTTTTAGGGGGGGAGGATATAGTGCCCCTCCATTCTCACTATGGATGTGCAAGTAGTTTGACTTTGGAACTTGGAGATGAAGGTAAAATACTAGGGATATTCAAGGGTATGTGCTAATGATGTTAAGCAGTTGATGTTGTATAGTATAAATTTATGGACTATTATGTGGTTATCTTGTGACTGTTCTTATCATTGGTTATTGGGTGATGTTCTTATTGATGTGTTTGGGTGGAAGGGACAATGTCGCATCACTCACTTGTGAGTACCCTGCGACGCTGTGATTTCCTTTCACAGAGTGACTATTTATATGGATATGTATGCACAATTGTTTTGTGTTGCAGGTTGCAAGTACTAGGCATTGACTCCACCTAAATTGGAAGGTTTGAGTGTACCTTAAACCCAATGGAATAGTTGAATGAAGATAGCACTCGATCTCCTAACCTAGTCATCACCCTTGAAGAGGATGAGTATCCGATTTTGCACCCTGTCAGTGTTGTCAGTATGGTTGGTATGGTCAGTTAGTGTTATTTGTGGTCTTGTTTTTTACCTTGGTTAGGGTTTAGGTAATTGATTGGTATTTGGTTTATTTGATCTGGATTGTCTAATTTAAATGTGTTTGGTGATTTTATGCATTAAATAAATCGTTAAATACCTTTGCTAAATAAATATAAATATATATTTACATAAATAGATGATTATGGTTTATAATAAAATGAATTTGTAATGTAAAATTTAAATAAAATAAAATAAATAAATAATAATACAATAAAATAAATTAAAATGTAATGCTATAATTAATAAATAATACTAAATTGGTAAGTAAATAAGATATTATTAAGTCAGGCATTTAATTAATTATATGATCATGTGTGGTAAATGATTTCACCCAGTTGTGCGAAATCGGGTGTTTATTATATTACTTCGTAAACATATTTCATAATTACCAAAGTTTAGATTTTAAAATGAATAATTTTAATTTCTCAAACTATTAACTTAATAAATTAAATATTAACTGTAATTCGTTGATAGTTGGTTGGTTCCTGTATATTTTGGGGCTCCCATAAATGTTTTGGTGGGGAGAGAAAATTGCTTGTGGGGGATGATTTTTCTATGTGGAAAATAGTCTAAAAATTTCAATTCTGATTATTGATTTTTGCCAGGCGATTGGGGGTTTGAAAGTTGGGGTTTTAGAAATTGATTGAGGATTTTGAGAAATTAGATTTGCAAGCGGATGCTGAAGCTTGGCATCAAATTTCCTCCTGCCAAGCATTGGATCTAGGCTCCTTTCTTCTCTATATGAGATTTTCCTCTCACTCTGCCTGTTGAAAACAAATGCTTGATTTTTTGATGTTGCTTGGAAACGCGATATTTATCTATTTTATTCCTGTATAAAAACAATTTAAATATGTATTTGCATAGATCCTGCAATCAATGCATTTCATGACATGGCGCTGATTATTACCCACCATTTACATTTGCTTGAAAGTTTCTTAAGCCTTTTCACAAACTTTGTGTGCATCCTACTGTCATTTCATTCCATGCATTGAGATCTCCTTGTGGCCATCTGTCAAATAGTTCAAATACCTTCTCTATGCTTCTAGTGTTTTTTGCGCATGTCTACTGATATAATTGCAACTACAACATGAGATAGATTGTCTCATGCATATAGATGCATACACGCACATACATAAATGCACACATACAACTTTGCATCTCCTAATTGCATTTTCTTGAAAGTTTTGACAAATCTATTTTGTGCATATCCTGCAACCAATGTGTTCTGTAAACTAACATTTCTTTGAGGCATTCAATCCATGAGTTTGGGTGCCATCTCTTTACACACACGCCCACTCATTTGCAGTGGAATTCAACTTAACTTAAAGTGATCACAATTGCTTGAAAGTTTCTAAAGCCTTTCTAATAAATCCTATATGCATATAGCCTGCTATCATTTCACTTCCCGGGATCACTATTTTGTCATCTACCGGTCATACCTCCCTCACACCTTGTTTATGCTTTCACACTCTTTTGCATGTCTTGTAGGGTGTGTTGCAAGATGGTGTGTCCCTTGGTCTTCCTTGTCCAACATGATGCTTGGGTTTGTGACATGGCTTAAATGCCTCCTGTGGATCTTACATAAATCTGTTGGTTGTATCGGGGATTGACAGGTCGATCTTTTGGTGAAATGACAACCACCAATGTAACAATTGGTATTAGAATCGAGGTCATAGGTTCAAACCCCTCACTTGTGCTGGGGGGATTTTTGCAAGATGGTGTGTCGCTTGGTCTTCCTTGTTCGACACGATGCTTGGGTTTGTGACATGGGTTAACCGCCTCTTATGGATCTTACATAAATTTGTTGGTTGTATCAGGTTGATCTTTTGGTGCAATGACAACCACCAATATAACAGAGTGCCCATACCCTCAGCCTGTGGTGTCACTACCCTTGCATCCCTCTGTTCACAACAAATTAAATTTGATAATGTTACTTGTATTGATAATATATATATTTTCATATCGATTAGAATTAAATAATACAATTATTTCATTGTGTTGATAATGATATATATATTTCTTGGAATTAATTATATTATGATTTCATTTTGGTAACTTTACCTTATGATTTGTACTTCGATATATATAATATTATATTTTGATAAATTATATTATATACTGCAATATGTAATAATATATATGCATATTTTTCGGTTAATAATGTTATTTAATAAAAAATATTTTAGTTAGATAGTTATTTAATCATGTATATAATTAAAGAATTGATTTATTTTTTATATAGGAAATTGAATATATGTAGTTAGTCTAAGGATTTCGGTTATGATGAGGGCCAAGTTGCCTGAAACCACACAAATCACAACAATAAATACCAACACAGAAGATGTGAGATAGAAAAATAACCCACTTTCAATTATTTTCAGATAATGAAATTACGGATTCAAAACTTACATGATACAACCTCATGGGCTTGATTCATTACAACAAAATCAACTTTGAAAATAAAATATATTATTCAGAACCCAAAGTTTGCACTATTGGAGCCACCTTCTACAATCCCTACTTAACCCTTTTTATTTTACCCAATAACCGCCCTAGAATGTCCTAGAAAGTTCAAAATTCCCTTTTGTTTTGGCACCAAAAGTCTCGTCGTTTGATTTCTAGCCTAGGAAGAAATTTTAATGAAATTTACTTTTTAGAGGGGCAACTTCAAGAGGTCATAAATTTTGATTCGGGTGTCTGATTTTATATTATTGCATATTGTTGGAAAGCTCTCAAACAGATCTACAACATGTGAGGGTCAATTTGGAAACCTTTCGACCTATTTCAGGGCCTCTAAAGTCTTCATATATGAAATTGAAGCTGCATTGGAGAAATTTCTCATGACAAAAACTTTAATATCTCCCAAACTGTGCAGGTTATTGAGGTGATTCTTTTGTGACCGGAAATTTTTTTCAGTTCTACTCCTTGGGGTAAATTTTCAGGTCCATACAATCCTATTTAGGTTGACTTACTAAAAATAGTAAGTGCCTATTTTTCACTATTTTTTATGCTTGATTGTCTTACACCCCTTAAGTAACATCATGAGACTCAAAACAACTAAATAAAATAAAGAAAATATTTTTTTGGGTGATGCAAGATTGCCCTACACCACTAGATGCTCCTACATTAGACACCCATGGTAATTTGAAAAGTGACCATATCACTTCTCAAGAGTTAGAGGGAAACCAAGACAGTTAACCTCAACCTCAGATAACCATGATGAATCTTCAATATTCCTTCCTCTCCACTTCACAAAGTACTTTGCATATTGCATGTTTCTTGTGCTTCTACCCACACGACTATCCAAGATCTCTTCTATCTCTTCCTTCTCTGAAGTAGGTACTGGAATTTTCCACTATTCTTTTATTGACCCCTCCTCTATATCACCTTCATGATACTCTATCAAATCAGCAATGTTGAACATAGGAGAAATGTTTATTCCACTAGGCAACTCTACCTCATAAGCATTTCCTGAATCGTAAACATTTGGGGTCTTGCATGGTCCAAACTTCTTCATCTTTAACTTGTATATACCAGCTGAAACCTTTCCTTCATAGATGAACCATGACTTCATCTCCTACCTAAACTCCTTATACCTCCTTTTCTGATCTTCTTGAGCCTTATATTGTGAGTTCATCTTATTGATATGTTTCTTCACCTCTTCATGCAAATTCTTCAGGTGCTCAACAAAATCTTTAGCCTCAACACTACTCTTCTCCCCTTTATCCATCCTTCTCAATTTAGAAGCAGTTCTTGGAATACTCCCATATACAATCTAGAATTGTGATTTACTAGTGCTCCTATTGATAGAATTTTTGTAAGAAAATTTTCCTTGTGGTATGATAAATCCCATCCCTTAGAAACATTATCATACCTAAGCATCTTAGCAGTTACCCAAGCTCCTATTCACCACCTTTGTTTGTCCATCGGTTGTGGATGGTGCCATGAACTTCAAATCTATCTTCAACTTCTTTCATAATGTCCTCTAGAAATAACCAACAAATTTGGTGTCTCTATCTGAAATTGTAATTTTTGGTAGACCATGTAGTCTCACCACCTCTCTAAAAAAAAACTCTACAACATGAACATCATCACTGATCTTATGACATGGAATGAAATGTTCCATCTTTGAAAATATATCCACCACCACAAAGATGGAATCATGCCCTCTTTGTGTCCTTGGAAAGCCAAGAAAAAAATCCATGATAATGTCCTCCCATAGCCTCTCAAGTTCAAGTAATGGTTGATACAATCTAGTATTCTAACTTGTTCTTTCACCATCGACATGCATAACTTTAACAACTGCATCTTGTTGTAAGTATGGCCAATAATAATTCTCATTGAAAAGAGCAACGGTCTTATCTTGAGCAAAATGTCTAGCCAATCCTCCAGTATGCTTCTCCTTGATTAGATTCTCTCTCATTGAACTCCTTGGAATGCATAATTGGCTTCCTCTAAACA
>VDFB02074945.1:0-32079 GCA_007258455.2 Sequoia sempervirens
ATGGAATTAGATAACTTTAATCCTACAAGTGTACCTAATCTTTCTCAAGTAAAAGTCTTACCTTATTTTATAGTACTTTAAATGGTTAATTGAAGGTGCTTCTTTAGATCTAAGATAGTTGAACCCTGGATTAAAATATGGTATTAGATGGGCAGTATAATGATAAAAATTAGGTCCATTAAACACAAATTACGAACATAATTTACTGGACTATGAATAGTGTTACAATTATAATTATTTCTCCTTTACCTACCTCTACGACCCAATGAAAAAGATAGCCGGATATTGGAGAGTTCAAATTACATGTATCATGTATGTGTTAGTATTTTAATTTTGTTTAAGTTGTTCAAGAGCTTGATTAGGTCAAGAATATGTTCTACAAGCTCTGTTCTCTTGACACTGCTCAACATTTTCCCTACACATTTTCTCTTCAATCCAGACATTTCTTAACTCCTTCCCTTGTTAGCCCTTGGTTGTTCTCAAGTGTAATGCTTTTTCTATACATCTTGCAGTCTGTATGTATGATCAATAATCTCTTATGAAGCATGAATAACCTTTCATGGAATTTTTGTTGTAATTAGACAATTGCCATTGTGAGAATAATCATTTAATTTGTATGGAAGTAAGTCTTTTTCATATTATTTGACTTGGTATTGTAAACTTGTCTTTGCAGGATTCTCTCGAGGGGAACAGAGCTGTGATGATAGGTAAGGTTATTTCCTTTTCACAATCATTTGGAATTATCAATATATTGCTTATAGAATACTCTGTGCAAGTAAAATGCAATGTGCAATGACAATTGGTCTCAAATTCAAATCTGAATATAAGTACATTATACAAAAGAAGATGGTATCTATTCTATGATTTAAAGAACCCAAAAATAAGAAAATTAATAGGTTCCATTTGTTTACTTGCTCTTATACACTTGTTTAATCAACGAGACCCTTAGAATGTCTTGTTGATAACCAGCAGTGTTCAAAACTCCTGAAGAGGTTAGATCGGTGTGACATTGGATATGTCTTGCTGACGGAAGTCATCGGCAAGACATGGACTATTGGAGTGAGTTTTCTATCTTGTGCCGATGATTGATCTCTCACTGATGGGTTGGCTTCGGTGGTCATCGCCAAGACTCTCCGCGATGGTACATTTCAACGAATTTTTTTTTCAAAATTGCATTGTTTCGTCGCAATTTCGACGAAGGCCACTGACGAATCACCGAAAAGGTCTGATGAAGTTTCTATAGCTATGACGAAAGCTTCATCATAACTCCTTTCCCATTTCGTCGAAATGGCGACGAACTTCTGGTGTTGTTTCAACGCTTTAGAAGAGCCATTGCAATTGCATTTTGGTTGTAATTCATCGGTGGATACACAAAGTTTTCATCGATATTTCGACGAACATCTGAGTCATTTTATGATGTCAACAATCGATGAATCTGTGTCATTATTTCGATGTTTAATTTGTCATCGAAATTTTGATGAAAAAATAGCGACGAATTTTTTTTCGTCAATTTGTCAATTTTCTGACAAATGTTTGTCGAACGACCGACGAACGTTCGTCGAAAAATGGAGTCAAATTCAGTAGTGTTACTTCATCTAGGAAATCCGATACAAGAGGATTTTCATCATATATTGGTGCTTCTGCTAGTTAATCTAGTATTATCTGTCCTTTGATTTCTTTTCTATCGATGTAATCTATATCAAATTTAGAGAGAATCATAACCCATTTAGCCATTTGACTTGTGATTGTTACCTTAGAAAAAAGATATTTCGATGGATCCACTTTTGAAATAAGCTTGAAATGATGATTGAGCATATAATGTCATAGTTTTTGGGAAGAAAAAACTACTGCTAAGCAAGCTCTCTCAATAAGAGTGTAGTTAAGCTCATAGCCAACTAGGATATGGTTGATATAGTAAACTACTCTTTCTTTTCCTAAATCATCATGTTGTGCAAGAAGAGCTCCTAATGTTGTTGTAGTCATTAAGATGTATAAAATCAAAGGTTTATCTGGAACTAGTGGCATTAATATAGGTGGCGATGCAAGATAATCCTTTAGATATTGAAAGGCTTATTCGTCATTTTCATCCCATTTAAATGTTACAACCTTATGAAGAAGATGTGTAAACAGGTGATATTTATCTGGTAACTGTGTTATGAACCTCTGGATAAATTGTATTTTTCCCTGTAGACTATGAAGTTGCTTCAAAGTTCTTGGTGGAGGCATATCAATGATTACTTTGACTTTGGTAGGGTCCACTTCAATTCCTCTATGAGATACTATGTATCCCAATAATTTTCCAAAAGTAACTCCAAAGACACATTTCTTCAAGTTGAGCCTTGATACTTCTCCAATCTGTCAAAAAATTGTGCTAACACTTCAAGATGCCATTTTATTTTTATGAATTTAGCTAAGATATCTTCCACATAATCTTCCATGATGGTATGGAACATGTCATGAAAAATAATTGTCATAGCTCTTTGATAGGTCACTAATGCGTTCTTAAGACTGAATGGCATAACATTCCAACTATAGGTACCTCATGGGCATGTGAATATTGTCATGTGTTGATCTTCTTGTGTTATCCTAATTTGTTTATATCTAGAGAATCCATCCATGAGGGATAACATCTCATGCCATGTTGTGAGATCCACTATGATGTAGATATTTGGTAATGGGAAGTCATCTTAGGATATGTTTTGTTAAGGTCTCTAAAATCCATACATATTTGTATGCTCCCAGTGGGTTTAGAAACTGATACTAGATTAGAAACCCACTTAGGATAGTCAATAGGCCAAACAAAACTGACATTCAACAATTTTTGTAGCTCAACATTTACAAGTAGTGCAATATGAGGATGCATCTTTTGTAACTTTTATTTTATTATTTTTTCCTCAGGATAAACTATTAGATGATGAAATACTAATGATGTGTCCAATCTAGGCATATCTTCATAAGACCAAGAAAATTTTGATCTTTCATTCCACCAAGAATACTACAAAAAAAATGTTCCTTGGAATCTAAAGATTCTGCATTAAATGTTATCAAAGGGTTTTTAGTTGTCCCAAAATTGATTTGTTGTGCTTCTTCCACAAGTACTATTGATTTTTCTTGATATTTAGCGATATCATGGAGATCGAATCCTTCATCCTTGGGTGCCTCAAAGAAGTTTTCACTATTGGGTACATCCTTTATCTTGATTTTGTCTTTATTTGAAAGCACCACATTGTGGTTTTCACTAGGGATCTATTTTTTATTTTTCAATTTTCAATTTTGCGACTAAAGGATTCAAGTGTGCCCCGTAGTATGATTTGGTATCAATTTATATGTCAAAACCTTCTTTGTGATCTCCTAAAGGTATGCCATCTCTTAGTCCTAGGAGCTCTGCAATAACTTCATTGCTTTCAAACAAACCTAGAATCAGAGCTAGTTGTTGGTCCCAATCGATAAGTTGAGGGTAAATGAGTTGGAGGCTATTGTCTTGATTAGGGTTTGTAAATGATAGGGTTGTGATGGTATAGATGGATTAATTTTCAAATAGATTGGTAATATACATAGGAGAGTCATTCATGGCATCATTATTAGGTGAATTAACCACATGAGAAATTACTACTTACTAGAAATAACTTTGACGTTAAGGGTGGCATTGTCTTGTGAACCATACTCAAGACCTCAATATTTTCCTCAATTTTACAAAAGAATAGGTTCTCCTATACCTTTTTGATGTAGATCAAGACCACCATAGCCTCTAAATCCCATGTTCTTTATCATTTGGAAGCCTTTACTATTTTGATCAAGGGGAAGAGGAACTTCTTCTTGTTCATCTTGATACAACCATTTAGAAAAAATTTATTCATCTATAACCTCCTTATTGAGTTCACCCCACTTAAAAAATACCATGGGTTCAAACTTGATGATGGTAGAGGTGTTTCAATATGTTGAGGTTTCCCATACGTCTTTGGAGAAGACGAAAGTTGTCCCACATAGAAGGATCCTTTGAGTTTGTATTCATCACAACCATTGTCTCATACTTGGACCTTGATTTCAGGTATTGGTTGATGAGATTTAGATGATGAGGCTAGTGTAGATGGATTAATATAGGAAGTGGAATGTGATGCTACATCAATATTGGGAACTTGGAGTAATTTATGGTATTTCTCTTCCAAGTTCTTGCAATAATGGAACAGTTCAGGATCACCATAAATGGTAACCTCAATCTCATTGTACATAAATTTTATGCATTGATGATAAGTGGATGGGACCAACTACATGACATGTATCCATGGGTGTCTTAGGAGAATTTTTTAGTGTAGATAAAGGTCCAGTACTTGAAATGTGGTTTCAACGATTGCAGGACCAACTTGGATAGGAAATCTTATTGTTCCTTCTAATTCTCTTTCATTATCATCATAGGCCCTGATAGTGATACCATTTTATTTGTCAATAACTTCTTCAGAGTATCCCAATTATCGAACAAATTTTACAGTGTATAATTTTAAGCTCACACCACCATCTATCAAAAGTCTTTTGATTTTGTGTTTATGGACAAATACTTCAATAGGTAGAGCATTGTTATGATAGGTATGATTTGGAAGATCTTTTTTTGTAAAGACAAAGCGATGAGTGGATGTAATGTGACCTATCATGGCTTGGAATTATTTTGTATTTATATCAGTTGGTATGGATGATTGTAGAAGAGCTTTATCTAAGACTTTCTTATGTGCAGGTGAGATTCTCAGAACCTCTATGATACAAATTTGGGCAGGAGATTTTTTGAGGTGATCAAATAGACTATAATCAATTAGGTGCACCTTAGTTATGCCTTTGGACTATACAGGAGCTCCTTCAATAGTAACATTTCTTCACTGTGTGGTGACTCACTCAAGATTTCTACCATGAAGGGTGATGACAAAAAATTGATTGTTCAGACATTGTGTGTGTCCTATGACATTATTGTAGGATTTACTTTGTTATATTATCTTATCTTATTGTTTTAATTTCCCTTTCCATGATTGGGGATAGGATCCTTGTATATCCCTAGATCATTTTTTTTGAAATTTTTAAGGAGCTGGTCGATAGTTACGTCACCTTGGTCGATGAGATCTTGAATCAAGTTTTTAAGTCTCATGCAATTAGATATCTTATGCCCCTTAATTCTATGGTATTCACAATAGTCATTGTAATTATACCATGATGGTTTGAATTATGGTTCGTTGTATTGTCTTAATTTTGGAATCTTTATGAGGTTTGATTGAACCAATTTATTTAAGACCATTTTTATAGGTTCCCCTAAGGGAGTGTATTTGCGTAAAGTTATATTATTAGGTCTTGATGGTTGTCCTTGTGGAGGATTTACATTTTAAACATTTTTTGTATATTTGGTTGGGGTTGTGGGTTTTGGAAAAATTTCATGTCTACAATGCCATTGTTTGTAATGTTCTTATTTTTAGCCCATAGGTGTGGTTGGTCATTAGATCTTGAAGGTTGGTCCTTGTTGTCTTTATAGATTTTGACTAGCCCTTTTGTAATGAGAGCCCTTTTGATTGTTAGACCCTTTTCTACGAGTTCTTCAAATGTATTAGCACATTGTATGTGTGGGTGAAAACTAATTTTTGTGTTGATATTTTGAACAAAAATATCCACCAATTATTTTTTAGAATGGGGGCCATTTACATTTACTAGCTTTATATCTTCATCTTTGTAAAAAGGATGCAAATGTTTCTCCTTGATTTTGGTTTGTGATGTACAAGTTGGTCATAGTGACCTTATGATCTATATTGTAGGATAAGTGAGCTACAAATTTTCCAATAAGTTCTTGGAATATCTTGATATTGAGGGTAAGTGAGAGAACCATTCAATCACTTGTCCACCTAAGCTTCATGGAAAGAGGCACATTATATATGTATCATTATATGAAACCTCTAAGAAAGTTACATATAATTCCCTTATATGTTCACATGGGTCACCATGTCCTTTGTATTTGTTGAATTTCGGCATCTTGAAATTGTGAGGAAAAACAAGAGCGTATGATTTCTTTGTGTGTCTTATTGAATAGATAAGGACATAGATCTTCAAGAGCGTATGATTTCTTTGTGTGTCCCAAATGCATGCCATTGATTTTTTTATTCAAGTTTTGAATTTGAGAAGACAAGTCATTAGGAGGGTTGTTTGGTGTTTGGTTTAGTGGGATGTATGTGATGTTTTGGGGTATGTATGATGAGTTATATAGTGGATTTTTTATTTGATGGGATACTGTGAAGTTTTTCATACATGTTGTGTGATGGGTTTTATTGTGGGTTGTATTGACTTTGTGGTGGAATTTATTGTTGTGGGGGTTGATGTGACATAATTTGTTGTTGGTATTGATGATGGGGGGTGTATTGTTGTTGATGGTGGATGTATTGTTGTTGGATAAATTATTGTTGATGTTGGATGGATTGTTGTTGTTGAGGGATTTGATGTTGAAAGACATGCCGTTGAGGATTTTGGTGTTAAGAATGGGGATGTGTTATTGTTGAAAGACGTGTCGTTGAGGATTTTGGTGTTAAGAATGGGGATGTGTTGTTGTTGAGAGGTTTGTTGTTGTGGAATTTTTGAAATGCTATAATTTCTTGCTATATCCAATGTGGGATCTTGTCTTGTGGTAGTAAGTAAGGAATTTTGTGAGTTGGGAAGGTAATTGGAGATGTTAGGGTTGTTAGTGGGGTTTGTTATGTTTAATATTTGCAAAGTTTTTACAACATTAGGATGTACGTGAGGTGGAGGGGTTGGTATTGTGAACAGATTATTCATATAGTTCATCATGTTGGTATTTGGGGGTTTGGTATATTTGTGCTTGATATGGATATATGTGTTGAGAATGGTAGGGTGTTCATGTTTGGTTGAATTGTGTTCATTTGATTACCTATGGGTTGATTGTGATAAAATGGATTCATGCATTGTTTAGAAAATGGTAAAGAATTTGTGTCAAATAGTGTGATAGTAGGTTGACTTGGTGTGTTTTGTATGGGATGTGGTGGTATTTTTTCAATGATGGTATGCACTATAGGCACATTCTCATGTAGAGGCACACTAGCTGTCATGGCATTTGTAAGGGATTGTTCCCTAAGTGTGGTAACATCATAGTTTGGGGGTAATTTAGCACCACCTTGTGCAAGTTTGAGCAAATACAAGTTAGGATTTGTAGCTAATAAGGCATAAAGTTCTCTAGTCATAGATGGATCTTGTATCATCTGTAGGATTTATTTGTTAGTGAATTCTATAGATCCCTCTTATTCATTTGTGATGTCTTCTATAATGACTATTGGTTCTTGTATTTTTTTTTGGAGGTTTGATACGCTTAGGGGTTAAACACGTTGCCAGTAATTCTAGGGGTTATTTCAAAATTACTCCTAGGTGTCATGGTGTTCAAACTACTTTGGTTGAATTTCATGATTCGTTTGGGTTGAGATCTTGTTATAGGCATAACACTTTTGATGACCTTATAAGACTTGAGTTTGAATGATGTGTTATGGGTGAATGTTTTTCTTTAGGATGAACTTGGAAAAATACATGCTAAGTAGATTTTGGACCAAAGTTTGATGTTGATGTTTATTGGATGGGTGTAGGATATGAAACCTCTAAAAGACAAATTTTTACAAGACCTCATTTTGATTGATGTTGTGGATGATCCTTGCTCATCCTAGACTAATGAGTCCAAGTAAACAAAGATGATAATGAGTATGAATTTAGGAGTAGACAATGAATACTATGAAATATTGCTCAAAAATATTGATGTGAATTCAAAATTTTACTTGAAAATGAATGTTTTCCAAGAAAAGGTTAAACTAGAAGATGTTATAGGAGATCTAAGAAGACGTATGTCTAATGTTGGTTTCTAGTGGATGAGTTTGTTTACTATTTTTGGTGAGATTGTTGTTTAGCCCAAAACTAAAGGGAGTGTTTCTAAATCCCAAGATGAAAGGTTGAAATGGAATGTATAGGGACGTTTGATTTACTATTTTGGATGAATGATTATGGCTACATGTTTGTTTGATACAAGTCTCTAGTCCTATAATGATTGATTGTTGAATTTTGGAATCTAGAGTTTTTAGGAGTTTTGGGTCATTAAATTTGATAGTCAAAAGCATCACTTTCAAAAGTGTCACTTTAACAGTTAATCAAAATCATACCACTACCCTATCAAAATTGACTATTTAATGTAAAAGCATCATGATTTTTTAAAAGTGCTACTATGTTATAGTTTAGGGTTTTCTAGATTGACAGAGAGCAAGTTTTGGATCAAAAGCATTGAATTGTTGAGAAGTGTTGAGATGCAAATAAGAATCGAGTTGCAGCCAAAAGTGTGGAAGATTTACAAAAGCGTCACTATGACAGATCATTAACGTCATTGTGACACAAAGGCATGATTCTGCAAGTTAAACCTAATTTTTTTAGGTTTTTGGACTTATCTAATTGTTTTGAGGATTTATTTTGATTTGTTTGGTCTAGCAAGAGACAACAAACAATAGAGAATAGCATGTAGGACCCACTCCAAGGTGTGAAGTAGAATAATTATGTGAGTCTTTTCAAAGAAAATCCACTATATGGTGAACACAAGTCTGAACAAGAAAAAACTTAAAAAAGCACAACCTAATTAGTGGTAAAATGGTGTATTGAACTAGTAGAGGCCCAACCACTGGAGCGTAATACCTTCAAATGAATGCATAACTAGGGTATGATAAGGTCATGTACCACCTTACCACCCCTTTCCTTAGAAGGACTAGGTCTGGACAAGGAATTATGTCACCTCAACAAGAGAAGAGTACATGGTGACTAACTTTGGCCATGATATTGTACCTTACACCCTACTAATCTAATTATCGATGGCCTTAAAGGATTCTAAAAACAAGTTTCATAGTGTTTCTGTGAACAATGAGCCCTTTCAAGGATGCTCAAGCCAAGGGGGATATCCCCTCTTCTCATCATCTATACATGTCTCAATAGAATGAGGGTTGTGAAGCTTGGCTTGAAAGATGTTGGCTACTCCTTGGGGTACAAATTTTGTTCCCCCCATTATATACCTTGTCAATAAATGTGGTAGAGGTCATCCTTGAGGTGATGAAGTCCCCAAGTAGGCCTCCTACTAAATTAGATGGATATATGATGTTATTTTTTATTCCCAAGATTGTTCTTAGTAGTCACAAGGGAAGAGTATACGTAGATAATCAAATCCTCAAGTGAAAAAAAAGTACAAATCTTAAGGTATTTCTAATCTCCAAGTTTGTACTAGGGGCAAGGAGAGAGAATACATACCTAAGGACTTACCAAACACAACAAACAAGTTCTTTAATTAAAACCCAAATTCAAATGTGTGGTTCATTTTAAAGAAATTAAAAGCATAAAGAAATATTGCAAGAAGATTCATTAGTAGTTTCAAAAAATTTGTCTTCTCCCAACATATGCCACAGTTGCACAAATATGTTAGTCTAAAAATATGAAGCACACATTAGGTTTAGGGTAAAATCCAAATAACAGAATTAGGTGCACTACTATAACAATCAAAAGCATCATTGTAAATGAAATCAAAAGTTTCGATATACCTCAGAAGCGTCATTATAACCGATCATAAGCATTGAGTCATGTCACACATGTTGAGTCGCATCAAATGTGCCATTGTAATTATTAGATGCATTGTTGTAACATATATTCATAGAAAACAAAGAAGTGTCAGTTCATTAGAAGCATCGAGATTTGTCAAAAGCATCGCTATAATTGTCAATAGTGTTAATTTTCATCAAAATTGTTTCTCTACATACATTAAAAGCGTTGATCTTCTTCAAATGCGTCGATGTAACTTGTAACTCAACAAAAAATACAAGTGACATTAAATCTAGGATGTGGGTCCCACCGAGCATGCCAAAATGTCTAATAGGAATAATGGGAAAATATTTAAAGATATAATTAAAGAAAATAGGGTTAGAAAACATCAAGAACCCACAAAGGAAAGATCAATTAAACCCATTAACCAAGGAAGTTGAATACAATGAATTAATGAATAAAACACAAATAAAAAATGTAATTCTAATTAAGATCAAAATACTCAAAGAAACATGCAAACCTTGTACTCTATGTTTGGAATTATGTAAATTTGATATGTGGATTGCTCAATTGTGCATAACCCATGTTGCAAAAGCTTGTTGATAAAGATATTGATTCACAAATGATGCTCAAATGATGAAGAAATGATGAATGATCAAGCTCATGACATTAACAATTCTCTAAGGATTGTGAATGAATTTAATGAAGATGATGGCTTATTTTATAGATTTCTAGGAGATTTGATCAATGATGGAGATCAGAGGATGAAGATCAAGGGATGAGATTAGATCAAGAAATCAATGGATGAGATTGAATAAGATATTTAGTTAACTAAAAATATCTCCTCATTTCAAGGGAATTAGTTTAGGATAATCTTGAGTGAAGGTATTTTGAAAAAGGAATATTCCATTTTAAAAATAGAATATACCATGTGCAAGTTGGAGGAAAATTAGTTAATTAAATAACTAAGAAATTATTTAATTATGAGGTGAGAGGAAATTGGGATCTTTAATTAAAATTAAAAATTATTTAATCAAGTGTGTGAGAAGAAAATTAGTATTTGCAGTGTAGGAAAATGTACTCCTTTACAATTTTCACACTTTGTTTGGGTCCCCTCAATTAAATTGGACTTAATTATTCCTTAATAAGCCCTATTTTACATCTACAAGCCTAATAAATTACATTTTTTGAAGGGGAAACCTGACACAATTTATACCAACACATAAGTAATTACCTTGAGCAATGTGTGTTACAAGAATAGGAACCTGGGAGCCATTCGCCCATGGGCGAATGGGTCCTCCCTAGGCCTTTGAAACCAAATTTTAAGTATTTTTTTGGTGGTATTTTGATGTCCTCGAATTCAAATTTTAATGTTGGCTTGTAATGTTTAATTTTCAAGAAATTAAGGATAGATATCTATAAATACAAGGTTATTTTATCAATTCAAATCCTAGAAGAAGAAGCAATATAGGAAATTCATTAGAGCATAAATTCAAGTTTATGAGAGAAAAGATTATGATCAAGGGAATTCAAGAGCAGATTTATCAGTGATTTATTGCAACATTCAAGATCTCAAGTGTCATGTCAAAGTATTTTGCGATCATGCATGTTTTTGGAGCTAACGTTGTGATGTAGGTTTCAAAGATCCAATTCAACATTCAAGTCAAGATTCAAGTATCAAGATCCACATCCATTGAAACCATTTTCATGCAAGATCAAGATCAAGATTTCAATCCTCCAAAAGTTTATTCAAGGGTTTTTTGAGTTGCAACATTGTATTGTTCATTCATCATTCCTTTCATGTTTCATTATTTCAATTCAAGGTTTAATTACCCAAATGGGATTTGACCAAGGAAAACCCCCATTCACAAAAAACAAACAATTTTCCCCCTCTTTTGTATGTGTTTCACATCTTAGGTTGAAGAAGGATTGTAGATATCTTGAAGATAAAAATTGGAAAAGTTGTCAACATTGTTGTCAATCAAGGAATCTCACCTACAAACCTCATTTCTGACTATTCGACATTGAAATATAGATCAAACGAAAGCTATAGACTGGCACCAAATGATCCAAAGAGCTGATCCAAACCTCTACATAGAGACACATTCGCCTATGTGCAAATGAGTCCTAGGTAGTCTTCAGAAATTGCATTTTGGTGACAGGTACACATCACTTTGCTATTTCCATATCTGTCGAAACTTTGTTGTTTTTGTCTGTATTATGCTTTAAATTGATGATTCAAGATTGAATGGGAATAATTGAGTTGATTTACTATTTTTAGTTTTTCTCCCAAAAGTGTTGTTCAGGCTGATACCCCCATCCTCAATCATAAGGAAATCAATAGATTCCCTCATTGAGTTGACTCACCTAAGGGTTGTAAATCAATTCTTTATGTGGATCTCATTTCCTAATGAAATAAAGGAAGATAGGTCCATTCCCCTCACTTACAACACATAACATATCACAAACCCTATTTTTTAATGTTTCATTTTGGTGAACCCAACTTTTGAACATCATAATTTCTAATTTGGAACCTTAGATCTAGATTTTCATTATTTTGTATTAGTTTTCATTTTTAGATCTCTCAAATTTGCATTAGTGTGATTTGCATTTTAGGGTGTTAAATTACATTTTTGGGATTATTGAAAATGTAAAAAATTTACAAAAATTGGCAGTGTTAGACTCATTTTTCCTAGTGCTTACGTAACATTGCATGATCAGTCCATAAATAAAAAAATTGAATCAAAATTGCATTTCAAATTAGGTTATTTTGCTTGTCATTTAGTATCATTTCACACTTGCATTTAGATCTAATTTTCTAGAAATCTGAAACTGTAGCTACCTATTTGCATCCAGAATCTAGAAATATAAACATCAACTCAGAAATTTATAATTTAATTTTAAAAACCTTGACAAAAGACCCATTCATCCATGGGTGAATGAGTCCCTAATCAAGCATGTTTCTAAATTTCTGGGCACTAAAAACTCTCTTTCTGCATTTTTTGTTTCTACATTTAGGTTTTTGTTTCAATTTACAGAGTTTCTATTTTCCACATTCATATTTTGCATTAGGTTTAATTGGTCAAATTGAGTGCATTGTTTCAAAATAAAAATTGGAATTACAAGATATCATTTTTCAGGTTTTTGCATAGTATAATCAGAAAATTATCTTGTTTAAAATTTGGAAATTGCTATCTCTTTTTATATATATGCATTGCACTTCCTATTATTGATTGTTCCTTTCCTATTCTCCATTTTGGGTATACCTTAGGTTGGTGAAACTTGTATGAGCTTCACAACCTGGTGTCCTATTACTAATACTCTAGCAAGATGTATCTCTAGAATCATGTCATCCTGCGCTAGCACATCCGCCATGGATCTTGATTTCTCTAGCTCTTTCACTCATAATATTGACACTAGTCAACCTGCCATGGACCATACCCTTGACACCTCATTTCCTATGACCTCTTTACCAACAACCAATGTTACTAATGTCGAATCAGTGGTTTCTAATATCCCTCAAGGAGAACTAAGACAAATGGATGAAGAATTAGAGAAATTGTAAAACTTTGTGAGTTCTGAATACGTTACTAGTACTGTGATTCCTATCATAGATAACATGAGGAAAATTCTTAATAATGAACAAGGAATAGAAATTTTGAGTAGCCTCTCTTACATCATTAATCATCACATGAAAAAGTATGAGAATGATTCTACAAATACTATGGTCAACTTCATTGAAGTTCAACCTCATAAGGGCCAAACCAAAATGCCCCTTGACATTACTTTCTCACAAAATGACATAATTAGGCATGTACCTGATGGTCCTCTTTACATTTATGAGAGAATCAATGACAATCCTACTAATGGGATACTAATTGATCTTGTCTATGTAGAGAATGTGATAACCAAATAATTCTTGTTTTTGCATGAACTTTATCAAGATACTTATGAAAAACCGAAAGCATGGATCAAAACACATAATGGTTTTTCTTGTCCTACAATAGGTTCGATAAATCTTCCTCTAAAAGTTGGACTGAAACTATTTAATGTCTCATTCTCCATCATCCCGACGTCAGATCAATTTCATGTGAAGTTAGGCTACCGATGGCTTCGCTCCATGAAATCCATCCCGTCGATCATTCACAAATGCTTAAAGTTTCCCTTTAACAATTAAATCTTTACTGTGTATCATAGTGGTTTTAATCCTGTGTCTTCTCATGGGAATTTCTCATTGGATTTCTTTTGGCCTGAACCTATGGAACCTATTAAGCCCCATGAGGACTTCTTTTTCAAATCTTATCAAAATTTTAAAGCAAAGCGCATAGTAGAGTTATCCCTTGGCAATATGTCTAACCCATGATTGATCCTCCCATCTATAAATGATGATTTTGGTTTCCCCTTTCGCAATGCTTTGCTCCTCCTAGGATTTTTCACCTAAAAGGAGAAAGGGGATGAAAAGGGTTACCAAAATGCAATGGTTTACACTCAATACTATGTTAAATGAGGTGCATTATGTCTAATTAAGATGTACTAATGCACTAATCTAAAATTGAAGTGATCTAATGATGGAAAACTATGAAAATGTAAAGTGCTCGAAAACACATTGTGATATGCAAACATGGACTAAATGACCTAGAAATGCAAATAAAACCAAATAGAAAGTTGTAAGACAAAAGGTGTGCACCTGGAAGTGTGTTGCAGACTTGAAGCAACTCTGAAATTTTGGAAATTCTAATTTTTAAACTTGGCGGGACACTTAAGCCAGCTTGGGTGACTTAGTCTCGAATTTGGAAAAACTGCCCAGAAACTAGTTTCTGCCAAATGGGTATCCGTATCTACAAAAATCACTAAAAAGAAGGTTCAGTGGAACTAATTTTCCCAAAGTGGCAACTTATTCCACTTCTGAACCTTTGAAAATTTGGAAGTGGAAGCGGATACTCTAGGTCTGCACTTTGGTTTCCTACAAGTGTCTGCTTCTTAAACTCTAATTTTTGGGCCTGAAGGTGACTTTTTGTTGATATTTTGGCTAGGTAAACAAAGAAATGTCTTCAACAAGTCTTCAATTTCTTCTTCAATTATCTTCAAACCCTCAAAGTACCTAAATCTGCAAACACACAAGAAGAGAAGAAGGAATGTTGAATGTTAGGGCATGGGGGTTTGCCTTGGTCAAACCCCTTTTAGGTAATTAAACTAAATGAAGAAAGAATGTAATGAAGCATGAAAATTTGAGTTAATACCTTTCCATGATGTTTGATCTTGAATTTTTGCAATAATTGATGGAGAATCTTGCTCTTGAATGCTTTAGGAAGCTAAACTCTAGCTTGCTTGACTTGAAAACATGATGAGTGATGAATAATAATGAGTTATGACTTAAGATGAGTTAAGAGATTGGAAGGAGATGGGAGATGTAAAATGAGGAGAAAAAACACTTATTTATACACTTTTGTGTCTTGGTAAGCCGATGATACCTCATCACAGGCCGACATAAGGTCTTAAAGAATAAAAACACGAAAGAAATTTGAATAAATTTTGATTTTTGTGCCAAATAGGACTAAGTCGCCCCTATGGGCGACTTGGTCCACCTGGGAAATTTTGAGTGGATGTCAAATATTAATATGTATTAAATGTTGTTTATCGGGTTCTTCTTCAACAAGACACTTAATTAAGGTGTGCAAGTGTATAACGAGGCCATTTAAAACATAAGAAAGATGTAAATATTGATGACAAGCCTAGGAAAGTGTGAAATTTTGTTGCAATACTTTACAACACTTTACAATAGGTCTTGGTAAGGTTATTTAGGTGAATTATAACATTATGGTCCTAGAAAAGTGTGAAGATGTGTTACAACACCTTACAACACTCTTGCAAGACATCAATAAATGTATTTTATTCAACTTGCAAGGGCCCAAGACTTAGTGTGGATGTGTAGAAACCTCACAATACCAACTTAAGGTCTTGTTAATTCCATTTTATCATCAATTATTCCCATGTCAAGCAAAGTATACACTTTTTGGCAACACACCATCATTGATGAAACCATGATTTAACCAAAAGTCCTTTCAAGTAACCGAGATGAAACCATAGCAAATTCTTCACCTATTTCCTATAAAAGACCAAGAGAGAACCATACAAGTCTTATTGTTCCTCCCAAGATCAAACAAGTTTATAAAGCTAAACAGAAAATGGTTGAACCTCCCATGGCTCCTTATGTTCCTCCCTTGTGGGAAGAAAATAAACCTATGGTTTATAAACCCGCTCCTACAAAATTGCAACTTGAAAACCATACAAAAAGAAACTGAAATTCTAGAGAGCATAAGTGTAGACATCGTGCTATTGCTCATCAGTTACAATAAAAATATGAATCAACAACTCAAGATCAAACACAAAATCAAGAAATGCATGATGATTCTCCACCTTCATCGTAACAAGAAAATCCTATATCTCCACCACAACAAGAACAAGTACCTTCCATGGATATTATCATAAGACCTCCTATTGTGATTAACTTGGATAATGATGATTGGACTGCTAAGATTGATGAGGAAGTGCATAATGAGCTGAATTTATTGTTTTCCTCTTCCATGGGCTTAGATAATAACAATCATGATGATCCTCCTAAAACAATTTACTCACCACGTGTTGAACTCGGTGATGTTCCTAGTATAGCACTTGTCATCCCTTTGGCTAGTTATCTTCCTTCTGCATATGATGAACATGATTGGGATGTGGACGACCTGTTATAAGTTAACTCGCATGTGCCATACTATTCTTTTTATTTTTCTTATTTTCATGTTTTTTTGTGTGTGATTGCATGTGTGTAATGTGATCCCCCATATCGTTTTGTTTGACATGTCTTTATGTTCATTCCTCTATTTGTACCTACATTCTTCTATATGTCAAAAACCTTTATCTTTTCTCTTGTCTTGTGCTTTCCTTTTGGGGATGACACAAGGCGAAGAGACATTTAGGTCTCTTCCATGTTGACTCAAAAGCTTTTCTTTGTTTTCACTCTCTATGTTTCATTCTTCCAATTATACAAATATTTGGAGAATGATGACGTTTTTGAGCTCTATAATAAAATTGTTGCAAAGACATACACTAACCCCAAATCCATGGATCCCTCATGTGTTTGGGATTTCATATGGGGGAAACCCATTTTTCATGACACAACTTCATTTGGAAACATATGCTTGACATATGGCTTTCCAAATAAGCTCTCATTTCTTCTTTATTGTTTAGCATTTATCATTTTCTACTTTAAAGTAATTGCTCACAACATATTGTTTAGTAATTTCTTTAAAGTGGGGCATACATTGGCATTATCATTTTGATATTTTTGACTATAACTCATGTTTCTTAGTGCGGTCCTCTTGATTCATGTGATGTGTCTTCCTCTCGGTGACATTGTGTTTGATGTCTTTCAAGATTGCGACCTTTCTGAGCATATGACATTCCTCTTAGTGGTGATCCTACGGATTGCATTCCCTAAGTTATGAATCTTTTATTCTTGACTAGTCCTCTCTTGGAGACATTAGGCACAATGGTCCATAGGGTGAGACCTTTCATGAACTAAGAAAAACGCCTTTGAATATCCTATTTCATGTATCAAGGCCACCAAGCATAACACAACTTGCTTGCTAGTGGGGCCTTTATGTTTTTCATGGCCACCAAGCATAACAAACCTTGCTGGCCAGTGGATTCATTTTTGTTTATGATTTCCTAGCATAATCCAGCTTGCTACTCATTTTCATAGCCACCAAGCATAACACACCTTGCTTCCTAGTGGAGCCATTTTTATTCATGAGTGTCTAGCATAACGCAACTTGTTATCCTTGTGAAGCTCGAAGTTCATATTATGTGGTGTTCGCATGTGGCAACTGATCATGCAAATACTGTACACTCTTTATGTATCCTTTTCGAGGTTCGGGGGCATAGAACACGCCAAGGATTTCCCTTTAACACGTCAAGGGGTCGGTAGTTAATTTTTTAACTGACAAATGAAAAATGACTTTGTAAAACCCTAATTTTAGAAGCTTCCAAAAAGCTTGTTATAAGCAGTTGGGATGTATGTTGTGGTATGGTATTCACGAGATTGTAATATTTTTTGCATTGGATAATAAAATCATTGGATGGCTGAGTTTCTGTGGATGTAGCCCATATTGGGTGAACCATGTTAAAATTTTGTGATGATATCTTTTGTGTTATTCTTCATTGTTATTTCCGGGTTATTTAATTTGCATATAATTGTTAATGTTTATTGCTTTGATCTTCCTGAATCCTAACAACTAGTATCAGAGCCGCGTGTATTTCGGTCGATTGGCAAGAAACCTCTAGATTTGAGTGGGAGCAATGGAAGAAGGAAAATTCAAGGTTGAGAAGTTCAATGACTAGAATTATCAATTATGGAAGATGCAAATGGAAGATTATTTATATCAAAAGGATCTATGGTGGCCATTTCAATGAAAAGAAAAGAAAGATGTTGCAATGTCCGATGAAGAATGGGAGATTCTGGATAGAAAGGCACTGGGAACCATTCGATTATTTTTGGCACGTGGCATTCAATATAACAAAAGCAAAGACAATAGAGGATATGATGGAATCCTTGGCTAAATTGTATGAAAAAACCCTTAGCCTCAAATAAGGTATTTCTCATGAAATGTCTATTTAATCTAAAAAATGATTGAAGGTGGATTTGTGATAGATCATTTAAATAAGTTTAATATGATTACCAGTCAGTTAACTTTTGTAAAAGTGAATTTTGATGAAGAGGTGGGGGATCTCTTGGTTTTATGTTCTTTTCCAGAAAGTTGGAATAGCTTGGTAATGGTTGTAAGTAACTCTATCTCTAGTTCAAATACATTGAAATTTTATGATGTTGTTGGTGTTATCCTTAGCGAGGAAATGCAATGGAAAAGTGCAGGTGAGAGTTAAACATCGAGTAATTCTTTGACTATAGAGAATAGGGGAAGAAAAAAGGAGAGAGGAAAAAGCCCAACAAATCATGGGAAGTCACAAGGGGAGTCGAAGAAAGGAAAATATAAATCTAGAGGAAGAATGGATTGCTGGCATTGTGGAAATCCAAGACACTTGAAGAAGGATTGTTGGTCTCAAAAGGGAAAACAAGGAGATGAACAACATGATGATAGTAAGGAAGCTAATATTGCAAGTAATAAATTACAAGATGCTTTAATTCTATGTTTAGATAATGCTAATGATTCATGGGTAATAGATTCAGGGGCCTCATTTCATGCCACACCCCATAGGAAATATTTTGTAGATTATGTTCAAGGTGATTTTGGATAGGTATATTTGGGTAATGATTAACCCTGTCAGATTGTTGGAAAAGGAAAGATAAAAATCAAGTTGTAGAATGGAAATGAATGGTTGTTACAGGAGGTAGGGCATGTTCCAAATCTAAGAAGGAATTTAATTTTTGTAGGACAATTGGGTAGTGAAGGATGCATAGCTACCTTTTCAAAGTCTAGGTCACTAAAGTTGCATTAGTAGTAACTAAAGGTGAAAAGGTAGGCACATTGTATTTGTGTACTAGTAATACTTATTCTACCTTAGCTGCTACAAAAATAGTTGCTACTAAGATAGTTATAGCACTTGCTATAGGGACATAAACAAAATTGTGGCACCATAGACTTGGGTAGATGAGAGAGAAAGGGATGAAGATGCTTCACTCCAAAAAATTTCTACCAAGTATAAAGTAGATTGACTTGGAGTTCTACAAAAAATGTGTTTATGGAAAACAAAAAAGAGTATGATTTCTCAAAGTTGGGAAAGAGAAGAAGAGTGATAAATTAGAGCTTGTGCACTCAGATGTATGGGGACCAGCTCAGGTACCTTCTCTTGGTGGCTCTTTCTATTATGTTACTTTTATTGATGATGCAACTAGGAAAACATGGGTGTATTTCCTAAAACAAAAATAAGAAGTATTTGAAACTTTTAAAAAGTGGAAAGCTTTGGTTGAGAGTGAGATAGGAAAAAAGTTGAAGTGTCTTAGATTTGATAATGGAGGCAAGTATTGTAGCAAATAATTTAAAAATTACTGTTCATACAATGGAATCCATAGGAAAAAAATAGTTCCTAAAACTCCACAAGAAAATGGTGTGTCTGAGAGGGTGAATAGGACCATTTTGGAGTGTGCAAGGAGCATGCGATTGCATGTTGGACTACCCTTAAAATTTTGGGCAGATGTTGTACATACTATTTTTTATTTAATAAACAGGGGACCTTCAAATCCTTTGGATGGTGGCGTTCTAGAGGAGGCATGGACAGGTAAAAAGGTAAACTATTCATTTATGAAAACCTTTGGTTTTGAAGCTTTTGTCCATGTTGATATTGAAAATAAAACCAATCTTTAGGCTAAGTCTAAAAAATATACCTTCATTGGATATGGAGTAGATGAATTTGGTTATCGGTTATGGGATTATGAAAATCATAAAATCATTAGGAGCAGAGATATTATATTCAATGAGAAGGTCATGTATAAGGATTAGTTGTAGGAAAAGAAGCATGAATAGGCCAAAAAGGAATATGTGGTGTTGGATGAGATTCCAAAAAATAAAATTCTAGTGGTACCTAATTCTTAGCAACAACAAGTTATCCCACAAACTCTTGCAAGTGTTAGATGTTCTACAAGGATAACTAGACCTCCAAAAATATTTTCTCCATTTTCATATTCTATATTATTAAATAATTCTGGTGAACCTGAAGGTTATGAAGAAGCAATGCAGGTAGATACCAAAAATTAGTGGGAGCTAGGCATGAAAGAGGAAATGGATTCCTTACTGCAGAATTAGACTTGGGACTTAGTCCAATTACCTGTAGGTCAGAGAGCATTGCCAAATAAATGGGTTTACAGGTTGAAGGAAGAAGATGGAGGAAAGAAAAGATATAAGGCCATACTCATAAAATATTTTTCACAAAACAAGAGTATAGATTTTGATGAGATATTTTGTTTGGTTGTAAAGATGACTTCTATTAGAACTATTCTAAGTCTTGTGGTTGCGAAAGACTTGCATCTTGAACAACTAGATGTGAAAACAATATTTCTCCATGGGGAATTGGAAGAGGAAATATACATGCAACAACCATAGGGATATGAGGTCAAGGGTAGGGAGGAATTTGTGTGTAGGCTAAAGAAGAGTTTGTATGGCCTGAAGCAAGCACCTCGATAATGGTATTTGAAATTTGATAGTTTTATGGTTGAACAAGATTACAAAATATTTCATTCTGATTATTGTGTTTATTTTAAGAAATTGGATAATGGAAACTATATTATCCTATTGCTTTATGTTGATGGCATGCTTATTGTTGGGTCTAACATGCAACATATTAATGAACTTAAGCATAAATTAGCAAATTAATTTGTTGTGAAGGATTTGGGTGCAACAAAACAAATCCTTGGTATGAGGATCACACAGGATAGGACAAACAAAATATTATTTTTGTCTCAAAGTGAGTATGTAGAGAAGGTGTTGAAAATGTTTAACATGAAAAATGCAAAAGCAGTTAGTACACCTTTTCCTAGTCATTTTAAGTTGACTAAGGAGATGTGTCCAAAGACACAAGAGGAGGAAGAAAAAATGTCTAAGATACCATATGCATTAGAAATTGGTAGCTTGATGTATGCAATGGTATGTACAATGCCATATTTTGCACATGTAGTGGGAGTTGTGAGTGTTAGAATTGCCAAGATCTGATTGCAAACCTGAAAATTACCTTCCACAGAAGAGGAAAACGAAAAAGCAGAGATTGCATAAAAACATGCAATTTGATATATTCGAAAAAGACAATTAATTACAAGAGATTATTTGCTTTATAAAAGCAAAGATGAGAATACCTAATCTTATCTTGAGCAACAAGATAGCTCGAAAGATAAAGATAAGATCCTATAACCTAGGAAATAAATAATGCCTAAGTAAACTTATCAGCGTAATTAAATATTAATTACACTAACACCCCCCCATAAGTGCAACTAGGGAGAAGTAGATTATTATGCAAATATGAGTCCCGCACAAGGCCGATGGGGGTACTCTAGCTACAAATGTAAAGAGAGAAAACCCCCTCGGTGGATGAGCTGGAAGAAGTACGGAAGAACTCTGTAGAGTAACTTTGGAACTTGATATAGGCAAACAAGGAAATATTCTTATATGCCTCGAAAACGGATGAGTCCGCTCAACTATAATTAAAACGAAGATTAACCGCGGAACACTCGAAAACTCAAGCTGGATCAACTGAATCACAAAACGATGATGAAAGGACCCATAATGATGACAAATCTGGAAGTTGTGTATCTCGATGCCGATGTCAAACTGTGACTGAAACTCTTCCATGGGAAGGAGTACCAAAAATAGACTCTGGAACAATAACCACAAAAAAATGGCCCTCAAATTGAGATGGATCCAATGTGGATCATTAACCATAGGCTCTCAATCTGAAGTGTGAACCAATGAATCCGACATGTGTCAAGCAAGACAAGAATTGTGGCCAAAAGAAACTAAGAGACCAGATAGACTCATGTGAGTTGCCATCAAAACAAGATGGAATATGGGATCAAAGTGAAAAAAAACACTCTAATCAGATTATTATGCATGAAACCCCCCTGAATGGAACTTTATATCAGTTCATTATTACAATACCCAATGATTTCATAAGGAGATGATGCAAAAAAATACAGAAACATGAGTGAAAATGCAAACCTAGAGCATGAAACAAAAAAGAATGCATGCCTAAAAAAGTTACACATTTTCTGGAAATGACCTCAGATCTGCATAGAGGCCGAAACCAACTTTCCAACGCTGCAAAAATTGCGAAAATCGGATAAGCGAGTCAAGAGATATGCGTCCCGGAGTGAAAAAAGCAACATCTGACTTCCGAGGCAGAAAAAGGTATCAAAAAAGAAAAACCAGAAAATTTCACCAGCACCATTGCGTAGAGCTCGGAAAAATATTTCCGACGATATCTCGTTTGCAAAAAAATACCTCCGTATGTGAAAGATATGCCCGATTCCGTGAATGTGCTCCAAAAAAGCCCAATATGCCCTTCTGCAGCCCTCAGGGGCTAAAAAATTTCGGCCCCTGGTCGTATGCAGGACCAGGGGCTGGCGTACAGGGGGCTGGGCCGAAGCCCTTGGACACCGATATGACCGGCTTGGGGGCTGGACGGGTGCAGGGTGCTTAGGTTGAGCGCTGGTCGCCCATAGGACCACGCGCAGGAGCCCGCGGGGGCTAGCAAAGTGTAGCGGCGGTGCAGAAAGGGGGAGCCACCGCGGCGGTGGCTCGCGGGTGGTCGCCGGTGGCCGCCCGAGTGGAGTATTGGCGGCGGTGGGAAATGCACTGGCCGCGCAAAATATGCGCTGATTTTTTGATTTTTTTATATTTTTTTTGATTTTTTTTCGAAATCTGAACCTCGGAATGCGTGCCTGGGGCCGTACGGCCCTTGGGCAAAAAATTTTTGCCTCTCCTGACGATTTTGCCTAAACTGGACAAATTTTATATGGAAATAGGGGTTTTTGGGCGCTGCGAATCCAACGGCGAGGTCCGTTTGGGCCCAAAGTGCTCCGAAAATCAGGCGACCCCCAGATCTAACAGATAAATCACCGATCTTACAACCCTCGCAGATCTGGCAATCGGTGATGAAAATGAATAAAACGAAAGCCATTTCTGACTTTTTCCAGCGCTCTGAATCCAACGGAAAAACCCGATCTGATCCAAGACGCTGCATAAATGTACTCAAGGATTGAAACCCTTGAGGGACTCCGAACGAGCTCTGCAACGAAATCCTCCAAAAATGCTGATAAGGGGCTGCGAATCGAGGCTCTGATACCATGTTAGAATTGCCAAGATCTGATTGCAAACCTGAAAATTACCTTCCACAGAAGAGGAAAACGAAAAAGCAGAGATTGCATAAAAACATGCAATTTGATATATTCGAAAAAGACAATTAATTACAAGAGATTATTTGCTTTATAAAAGCAAAGATGAGAATACCTAATCTTATCTTGAGCAACAAGATAGCTCGAAAGATAAAGATAAGATCCTATAACCTAGGAAATAAATAATGCCTAAGTAAACTTATGCAAGCGTAATTAAATATTAATTACACTAACAGTGAGCAGGTATATGAGCAATCTGAGAATGGAACATTGGAATGCAATAAAATGGATTCTCTAATATTTGAGAGGTACTACTTCAAAGAAACTATGTTTTGGAGGAACAAATTCTACTCTAAAAGGATGTGTTGACTCTGATCTGGTGGGTGATATTGATAGCAGGAGGAGTACTACAGGGTATTTTTTTATTGTAGGACGTACTGTAGTCAATTGGATTTCAAGGCTGCAAAAGGTTGTTGCGCTTTCAACCACTGAAGTTGAGTATGTTGTTGCTATGGAAGCTAGCAAGGAGATGATTTGGTTACAAAATTTTCTAGAGGAATTGGGACAATGACAAGAAGATATCGCTTTGTACACTGATAGCCAGAGGGACATTCGTCTTGCTAAGAATTCAACTCTGCATTCAAAAACTAAGCACATACAACTCAGATACCACTTCATCTGACCAGTTTTGGAAGATGGACAATTGAAGCTGGAGAAAATTCACAAAAGTGAGAATCCTGTAGATATGTTCACAAAGGAAGTTACACAGGAGAAACTGATTTCCTCATCAATTTTCATTGGCCTTCACGACTAATAATGGTGGACATAAGAAACCAACTAGACCTATAATCTAGTGGGAGTTGCAAGTGCAGCGGTGTCATCTAGGATCAGTCTCCAATTGGGAGATTGTTGGTATGTGGCAACTGATCATGCAAATATTGTACACTCTTTACGTATCCTTACCGAGGTTTGAGGGCAATAGCCCCCGATAGTGGGATTTCAGGGGTGAAAGCCCCTGATAGTAGTGGTTTGAGGGCGTAGCCCCCTAATTTTTTTCTCGTTAACATGTCAAGTTTTTCCCGTTAACATGTTAAGGGGTTGGTAGTTAATTTTTTAATTGACAAATGAAAAATGACTTTGTAAAACCCTAATTCTAGAAGCTTCCAAAAAGCTTGTTATAAACGGCTGGGATGTATGTTGTGGTATGGTAATCGCGAGATTGTAATCTATTTTGCACTTGATAATAAAATCATTGGATGGTTTATTTTTTGAGGATGTAGCCCATATTGGGTGAACCACGTTAAAATTTTGTGTTGATCTCTTTTGTGTTATTCTTCATTGTTATTTTTGGTTATTTAATCTGCATATAATTGTTAATTTTTATTGCTCTGATCTGCCTAAATCCTAACATGTGGCACCTTATCAAAGTTATCAGGAGGTATAACTTTGGTATGGTTAATTTTCCACTTCCTAGGGCTCACCTAGTGGACAAAAAATTTCACTAGCTCGTGTGAGAGCAAGTTGTTTGCATAGTGGACAATGAGTTTCCACTTATAAACATTTTTGGATAAACAACTAAGGCGTGATCCATATCCAGATGGACATATAGTCAAGGCTTGATCCACCCCTTTTTTTTTCTTTTTTTAAGTCTTTGACATTGTATGATTGAGTATCTTGTCATTGTTGTTGCGTATTTAACAAAGGTATGTGTCTCTTTGTGCCTTTGTTGGTTTGTTGTGAGATCTTAGATCTTGGGGGCTTGATCATCCTCCTTGACCTTTTCCATCTTATCTTTCCAAATACTGTACAACTAGACCTCTCTTGATTGTCTACTTTAGTGTGATTTCGGTGCAAGTTCATCCTCTCACTAAAATGGGGCTAAATGTAGTGTAGGAAAATGTACTCCTTTACATTTTCACACTTTGTTTGAGTCCCCTCAATTAAATTGGACTTAATTATGCCTTAATAAGCCCTATTTTACATCTACAAGCCTAATAAATTACATTTTCCGAAGGGGAAACCCGACAAAAATTAATGTCAACACATAAGTAATTACCTTGAGCAATGTGTGTTCCAGGAATAGGGATTTAGGACCCATTCGCCCATGGGTGAATGGGTCCTCCCTAGGCCTTTAAAACCAAATTTAAAGTATGTTTTTGGTGGTATTTTAATGTCCTCAAATTCAAATTTTAATGTCATCTTGTAATGTTTAATTTTTGAGAAATTAAGGATAGATATCTATAAATACAAGGTTATTTTATCAATTCAAATCTTAGAAGAAGAAGCAATCTAGGAAATTCATGAGAACATCAATTCAAGTTTACAAGAGAAAATATTATGATCAAGGGCATTCAAGATCATATTTATCAGTGATTTATTGCAACATTCAAGATCTCAAGTGTCATGTCAAAGTCTTTTGCAATCATGCATGTTTTTGGAGCTAACATTGTGATGTAGGTTTCAAAGATCCAATTCAACATTCAAGTCAAGATTCAAGTATCAATATCCACATCCATTGAAGCCATTTTCATGCAAGATCAAGATCAACATTTCAATCCTCCAAAGGTTTATTCAAGGGTTTGTTGAGTTGCAACATTGTATTGTTCATTCATCATTCCTTTCATGTTTCATTATTTCAATTCAAGGTTTAATTACCCAGACACAATTTGACAAAGGAAAACCCCCATTCACCAAAAACAAACAATTTTTCCACTCTTGTGTTTGTGTTGTAGATCTTAGGTTGAAGAAGGATTGTAGATCTCTTGAAGAGCAAAATTGGAAAAGTTGTCAACATTATTGTCAATCACGGAATCTCACCTACATAACTCATTTCCAACTATCATAAATTGAAATCCAGATCAAATAGAAGTTACAAACTGACATGAGAGGATGCCAAGAGTTGATTCAAACCTCTGCATAGAGACCCAGTCCTAGGTAGCCTTCTGAAACTACATTTTGGTGATAGGTACACATCACTCTTTCATTTCGAGATCTGTCAGAACTTTGTTGTTTTTGTCTGTATTATTCTTTAATTGATGATTCAAGTTTGAATGGGCATAATTGAGTTGATTTACTATTTTTATTTTTTCTCCCAAAAGTGTTGTTCAGGTTGATACCCTCGTCCTCAATCATAAGGAAATCAACAAATTCCCTCATTGAGTTGACTCACCTAAGGGTTGTAAGACAATTCTTTGTGTGGATCTCATCTCCTAATGAAATAAAGGAAGATATGTCCATTCCCCCCACTTAACACATAACATATCACAAACCCTATTTTTCTATGTTTCAATATTAATTTCAATGGAGAGATAGAAGTTTGAATTTAATTAAATAATTCAATATTATTTAATTAATGTGAATTGGAGGAAAAATGATGAATTTTGATGAATTAATCAAATAATATTACTATTCAATTAATAAAGGAAAATAATGAATTTAATCAACTAATTGGAAATTATTTAATTAAAATTGATGAATTAGGAGATAATGAGGAAAATGATAGAAAATAGCAAATCATGAGTGTGTAATGCATTCAAACAATTTTAGGTGTCTACAATAGTAAAACCTACAAACAAAGAAACAACACTAAGGGAAAAAAAACTTAGTTGATAAGGCCTCAGTTATTTAGTAGAGCATCCAATGATGCAACCTATTCATCATCAAAGTGGTCCATCCTTCACCTTTCATTATCTTTAGTCACCTGGTGGTCTTCATCCACACCAAAATTTATTTATTTATTTATTAATTTTGGACTTTCTTGACATCATCCCCATAACATTTTTCATTATGATACCTTAGGTAACCTTAGTGAGGCTATAGATGGCCTTCTCCATACTTTTAATCTTTTATTTATTAGTTTCATTAGTGGATTTGAAATTTTGAACCTCTGGGTGTAAATTCTCTAGCCAATACTTAATATGAGAGGCTATCCCCTTTTCTCTATTCATCATGACAACTTTATCAACCTCCTTATTGTGTCAAGGAACACCAAAAGTTTCTTCTTCAAACACCTAGTTATCATCTTCCTTGGCTTTGTTATCCTCATCATCCTCAATTTTCTCATCTTTAACATCAGGGACCTCTTTGTCTTCTTCCTCTTTATCAACCTCAGATTTCCCATCACCATTTAGCTCCTCCTCCATTTCCTCTAATTGATCTTCCCATGCCTCGGTCTACAATAGCTCCTTCCTTTCCTCATAGAGGAAGCCATCATTAGGCATCTATGGTTGAGGAATGAATTCCTCATCCTCTAAATCCTCACCCTCCAAGTCCAAGGAGGGGGTATTCACTTTACCTTTGGACACAAAAGAAGGATCCACAACCAATTGGTTAGCCAACCTAGCAATCTTTTGGCCCCCAAGGACAATGAAGGATTATGCTCCACTATAAACATGGAGTTCAACTCACCTTCAACATCCAAAATGTTGATGGGGCTATCTTCAGACACATCATCACAATGTTTTTTCTTTTTGTGTTTAGTAGAAAAGTCAAAGGGAGGGGGTTTCATTTTTTGGGGGGAGGCCTCAAGGACAAGCATTCTCTCATTGAGCTGGGTGTTATTAATAGAAGGCTTAGAGGAGTACATTTTATTAGGAAAGACCAAACCTTTTTTTTTTTCGGGGTTGTGATGAGGAGATCATAAATAATAGGAGGGGGAGTATCAATCCCAGGAGACAACTTGTTGGTTTTTGCTACTTTTTTCCCTCTAGGCTTGGGATTGGAGCTAGGGCTTCCCTCAGTAAAAACAATCAAAGTGGGTGGTTCAATTTCCTTAATTTTCATAGTGTTATGCCTTTCTAAAGGGTTATTTTTGGGAGTAGCAAAGAGGTTGTATTTATACAATGCCACGACCAATCCTGGTGACAAGGGGTAAGCCCTAACAACAATGTAGCTTTGGAGAGACAAAAGAAGGTAGAATAATAAATTAATCTTTAACCCATGACGAATATGATTTAAAATTGGAAAGTGGTAACCATGAATGGTTTGGAATCTACCTTCTAAAGTGATATATTTCATGACATGAAAACTTACCAACCCCCAAGGTGTCAACAATCTCTCTGTTGTACCATTTTGGTACTTAACTAGTTTTTCCCCTTTCTCTAGGAACGCTGCCTTAAATCTTTCATAGTTCCCATTACTCTTTTTCTCTATTTTCTCTCCCTCACATCTTAGACCTGTAACTTTCACAATGAGGTCCTTTGTGACTTTGAATCTCACACTGCCAATAGTGACCACACCTTTTTGCCAAGAATTGACGAACTTGGAAGTCAACTTGTCATTAAATACTTTCATAGCTTTGAAAAAAGGAGAGCATCCCCATTTTTTGAAGAGCTCCTAGAGCTCAACATTCTGCATTATGGCCTCTACAATTCAATTCCCTTGCGCAAGACACCCATTTTACTCACAACAATTTTGTTTCTTTTCAAGCCATAGTAGAAGGTCCTAGAATAAGTTCTCTTACTATTTCCAGACTTGAAATAGGAAAAAGCATTATTAGCAACAAACTTAATATAACTCTGCCATTTTCACACAAAAATATGATAGAATTAAGTCCCATCAGCCTCCACTTGTAGTACCTGATATCGTCCATAGGTCCAAAGACATTACCACTTCTTCCCACATTACTTGTAATTATGAGAATAAAAAACTCCATCTCTTCATAATCATGAAGCTTAATCTCACCCTCAGGAGAAGTATTAGGAAAAATCTAAATCAATCTTTTTAAATACTGTAATGGAGCGAATTTTCACCCCTAGGAAAATTTCCCATTTACATCACCCCTACCTTAGAAAATGAAAATCCGATGATGTAATTCCACATCCACCACCTTTCTCCATCCATTTGGTAGCTCATTTTGGTGTCAGTGGAGGAATCATATCGAGGATGTGTGCGCATTGTGCAGACGTCCATGCATTGCATTGTCATCTTGGTAGGATTCTTTCCTCTAGAATATGTAGAGGCATTACGTTTCTCCATTAGCGACAAAGTGTAACGCCTCCTGCCTCCTTGACTGACAAAAAAGGGGTCTTTTTCCTCCCTTTTACCATTCAAATTCTCTAACTCTCCATTCATTCACTCTCTCTTGAACTCTTGAACATTCTACTTCACTCTTAGCTCCATTCTTGTACTTGCAAGCTTCTACACCACCATTTTCTTGGCTGCAGGTTGTTGGTTCTTGGATCCCACACCACATTTGTTGCGACAACGTTGCTATTGGAGGACTTGCGAGCTCTCTCCTTCCACTACTTTCCTTGAGTGCTTGTGAGTGTGGAGGTGATATTGTCCATTGCTATTTTTTCATCGCATCATTTTGTTTATTATGTAGCATCAAGTTGTTGGTGCTTTCCTTTCTATCTCTTTATCATTTTCCATACTTTGTTGCTATCTGGTTGTCTGTGGAGGTGGAAACACCGAAGCGGTGGACTGACTAAGGTAGTCCTCTAAAACAATCCCAACATTTTCCTTGGTCTTGTGTGTGTAGGTGTTCTCATGTGGAGTTACTTGAAGATTTGACTCGTGGGTAGAAAGGTTTGATCTCTCACCCTCTTTATCAATTTGAGCATAGCTTAGATATATCATTCTTCTTGTTATATTTCAGTTAGATGTATCTTTCTAGCATTATGTCATAGTGTGAAGTATCCACCATTCAGACTATTAGTAAGTTTCTTGGTGTTTTTAGTCTGTTCCTAAGATCCTCTGTCCGTATAGATTCCAATGCACATCTAAGACGCCAACACGCTACATTGGAGTCTGTAATTTGTGATGTCATCCTTAGATAGTGAGCTATCTAGACAGTGGATTGAACCCTCAAAATCAGCTCGTCTGGCCCTATGAAACATTCAGTTTAGCAGAAGGACAACAACACCCAAATTTTTCTTCCTTTTCAGCCTTAACGTCTTAAGCTTCCCAATTTGCTTAGCAAACTTGAGGTAGTTTAGGGAAACCTATTACTTAGGACTCTCCCATGACCTAGAGTCTTGGAGCAACTAGTCCCCCTTCTCTACATTTTGGTGAACCCAACATGAACTATTTTTATTTCATCCCTTGGTATCGAAGGACCTCTCATTCCCTATGAATGTTTTAGGTTCCTATGTTGCAGGGTGTACAACCTTGCAACCTAATTTATGACCCCTGGCTGCATAGTTAGAAGGACACCTAGGTATTTAGGAATGAGATTTAGATAGGTCATTGTTGGATGTCTGAAACTTTGGAGTCTACCAAGTATTTTCCACCTGAGTACGTAACACACAGTTTCATTTACACGCATTCCTCCCGCCCACCCTGTGAATGGATCACCAGACATAACTTTCACATTGCAGGATCTACCCATGAACAAAGAGCCTTGCCCCTTGTACATTCTTACTTGCATCAATGGGAACATCGTAACTAGTGTCCTAGTCGACCCCTCGAGTTGTGTGAATGTTATAATGGAGGAGACTCTGCTTATCAACTTTCTGCATAGGGAGGATTATGAGAAATCGTAGACCATGATACGTACACATGATGGAATCTCGATCCCTTCTCTTGGTTCTATCACCATTTTAGTCTTGGTAGGGCCTAGGGCCATAGATACTTCTTTTGATATCATTTCAGAGACAAACTTGTTTAGGGTGAAACTAGGCATTTTGTAGTTGGTTTCCATGAATGAATTTGCTTCGATAATTCATAAGTGTCTTAAGTTTTCTAATGAGGGCTTTGTGCATGTTGTGCACCACACCATTTACAAACCACTGGTGTCGCATGGGGGCTACTCATTAGATCATTTTTTGCCTGCACCAGTCGATCTGCTCCCTCCAAGGACAGACTTGCTATATCACACCTATGTGAAGTATAAGATTGGGGGCATGGTGTCGAAGGTGACCTACCCTATCTCTCCCTATGCCATTTCAGTCAAAGGTTGCATGATTGCACAACAACAAGTTGTCTCCTCTCAACAAAAGGTGAAGGCCAAAGAGCCTTCCTCTTCTTTTTCTCTGTCTGCTTCCACTTCTCGCCTTACTGCAGCGCCTTCGGCTCTTGCTCCCATTCCATGCATAGGGAGCCCGATGGTGCCCGCTTGGAAAAAATCCAAGCATCAAGTGTTTGAACTTCTTGTATTTCCCATGGTGCCTAGGCCTGTTGTCTATGGCAAGGGGAAGGGCCCTCATGCAGTTGCCCCTATGTCTTGGCCTCTGCAACCTCCTATCACTCCTACCCCTCTGGCAGTGAATGGGAAGAAGCTCGTTATCAAGGCACCAATGTCTGCTTCTCCACCTGATGTTGTTGCCACTCTTGCACTTCCTTCTCCTGCTCCTGCTCAAGAGGCTCCCCTTCCACCGACAAGGGTTGTGGAGGACAATCCTATGGTAGAACAGGAGCCTCCCATCCCTTCTCAAGCAGCAACTTCTAGTTCTCGGAGCCGACGAAACCGGCTTGTGCAAGAGCATAAGCGCCGAAGAAAGGCTTTGGCTGCTGAACAAGCTGCCTTTCAAAAGGTAAAAGGGGAGCCAGTAGCTCCTATTTTAGCACCTCATGTTGTTCCTCCTTCTGCTCTTTCTGCTTCAATTCCACTCACCTCGGTTCTACTTTCGGATCCCCCTGACGAATTCTGATGACCCTCACCCCAAAAGGTT
>VDFB02074946.1:0-48643 GCA_007258455.2 Sequoia sempervirens
AAGAAATAACATGAGTGCCTTATGTCTTGCTTGGCATGTATCACAAATGAGAAAAATGTCAAAAATAGGAAATAATGCGCTCGCATTATAATGCGAGTGCGTTATGGTTTGCTTTGGGAATCCCCGAGCCTTAGCATTGGTAGTTGCCTTGGAATACCAACCCAAAGGCTTGGAGGGCATTCCCAATGACCAAAGACGTGTTTTTGCAAATTCTACAATTTTTTAACATAATCGAGTTCGTGCTCACCATCAGGATTGCATCTAGTTCAATATCGACAAAAGCAAACACATGAGCAATGTTAGGTTCTCTCTTAGCTATCCAATGATGTAATTTTTTTCACTTTTTAACAATGTTAATCCTTTTGTCCATAATTTCTTTTGTTTGTATGTCTCTTTTTCACCAAAAAATAGTGTTTGGTTTTTTTCATTATAAATTAACCGTTCATCAAAATTTCAAATAAATTACATTTTTAGAAACTAAACTCTATTCTACAATTTAATAAAAGAAAATTTAAAAAAATTCAATTACCTTCAAAAAAATTTAGGGGGAGCACGGCCAAAATTCTTCTTTTTAGGAAGTGCCCACTTAGAAAATTAGTAATAAATTAAATATTCATTATAAAATTATCAAAAAATTCATGCATCAACTAGATACTGTTAGCTAACTTTTGACCGTAGCGATTTTAAAAATACTACAAAAAAGTTCACCGTGCTCAGGTCGTACAAAAGTTGCTATGTTATGTTTTCTGACAAAAATAGCACCAATTTGTATACGTCCCTCTTTTGAACTCCTTAATCTCAACCATTTTCAAAATAAATTAGTAGTTTAGAAAGTAGACTCGGAGCACTTTGATCCTTGTTTTTGTTCCATCTCAAAATTTTGAGTGTAACTATGCTCAATTTCATGTCCAAGGTCAGTATTTCTTGATTTTAGAAAAAAAGTGGCCACTTAAGCCCCCTTTTTGGGAACCATCTTGGTGCACTTACCCACCAATCCAAGGTAATTATGATTCCCCTTCACCACAAATCATAGATGATAAAATTTCTTAGATAGAAATATCTCCTACATTTATCATGTAGTATATATATGGTTCTACTACACCCATTAATATATACTATCCACCCTTATATCCCTTCTGTGGTTTGGAGACTACCTACACTCCCTTCTTTGAATCCTTTACAAAGACCTTCACAAATATCCCTTTGGGATATTTCTCAAATATTCTATAATTATTAATACCATTTACAATTTTCTTAAACGCATCTATGTCCATCCTCATATACCTCTAGAGAAAATTTATTCTATCTTTGCACTACTTGGCAATATGACATTTTCTTCTCCAAAGATGAGCTTCTACCTCCATATATGATTTATAAAGGCATTCCCCTCCTTATTATTGTAGGAGACTATAATAGATACATTATATTAATATCCATTGGTAGTGGATCTAGCTACAATATTTTCATAACTCCATTTCTAGATAAGATTCAAATAGACCCCAATTCTAGAAACAAAATAAATATCCATTAGGGGTTGCAAAAACATTTGATGAGATATGTGGTATAATCATTCTCCCCATTACTATTGGATTAGTTTCCCTCAATACATTTCATGTGATAATTGGAGAATTATCATACAACATTCTATTTGGTAGACCATGGATCTATGATATTCAAGTTGTTCCTTATACTTTACACTAGTATTTAAAGCTCACATTAAGCGTAGGGTTTATAACATCCTCATTGATTTTAATCCATTTTGGCATTATTACATTCCCTCAACCATTTTAGCATTTAACAAATAGGTCAACCATCCACATTTTCATTTTCCTCATTTATTCATTGCTTCTTAATCATCTGGACTTCTCCTCCTCTACCTCTTCCTCCAACACTTCCACCTCTCTTACCTACTCCACCTTTATGTACATGTGCAAGGAAATGGGCACATTTTTATTAGTAAAAAATAATCTTGGATGATAGATTAATGATTTCCGTGCTCATAATTTGAAGATGTGATGAGAACATCATTTGTAGTGCTCAAAATATAGATTCTAAACTACTTTTTTTTTTTTTAAATGGTGGATATTAGGAGGTTCAAATAGGGGGAGCACACAAAGTGATCCTATTTTTTTCAAAATATAACACAACATCAGGTATGCTCTCCCCAAAATGTCAAATTTTAAAAAGTATATCAAAAAATTGCTTCAACAAAAAATTAGCTAACAGATCACATAGTTTACACGCTTTTTTTTTACTGAATAATATGATTTCTTATTATTTTCAAAGTGGGAACTTCCTAAAAATGAAAATTTGAGTATGCCACCCCCTAGTTTTTTTGAAAACTAATCAATTTTTTTTACTATGTATAGAATAGATTCTAGAATGTAAAAATGTGATATGTTTCAAATTTGGAAAAATGCAAAAACTCGATGTCAAAAAATACTATACATAGATTTTTGACAAAAAGAAGATACTAGCAAAAAAACTTGAAGATCAAATCCTTGACATATTTGAAATGTAGAAAACATTGCATGACTCGAAATTTAAGAGAGATTGACATTGTTGTGGCATTTTTTAAAATCAAATTTAAGAATGTGCAAACCTTATGGAGATCATGATCCACATTTATCTTTTTTATATATATTTTATCTAGATAACATGCCTTTAGGAATTGAAATACAATTTCAACCCTAAGGGTTAGTAGTTTCCAAATCAAGTTATAATGTGAATGGAAGGAAAACATGAGTGTGTTATGATGTGAACATGTTATAAAACATTTATGTTATATGCAAAATTGAGAAAAAAGTGGTTTTGGAAACTTTTTGGTCTTCCATATTTATGCACACACCCCTTCATTTTATCTCTTCATAGACCACCCCTCATGATTCTACCTAGATGGCCCTATCTCATCTCATCCTTCTTCTCTCTTATTCACCTAGACCCAAGACACACCCTAACCTCTAAGGTAGTTTGTTAGTTTCTTAATCCCCTTCATATTACTCTCCTTCATATTGGCCCTCTTACCCATCTATTCATCATCCTTACCACTCATTAGGTTCTTCTTCATAGTGGAATCCTTCCTCTTCACATCATTATCCTCCTATTGACCTTTAATCTTCACAATATACTCATTCCTCATCTCATCACACTCAATTACTTCTCATCCCCAAATTTCTAACCAAGACAACCTCCTTTCTATTCCACCTCAATATATATGATTATTGATAATATTTATATTCCACAACTTGAGGGTTTTATTGTTGAATCCCTCTCTTGAGATCTTCACCTTACACTCATCCTAGTTCACCTCTAATTCCCTATCCACCATCTTTATCATCCCTGGTGTCATCCCATCTATACCACATACTATGTTTGATCCATCATTGATATAATTTCCCTTACATTCAAGTTCACCTTATAAATGTAAATGATATTTCTAGTGTCTCTTTCTAAAATGATGATTTTATGGTTGTTGATCCACAACCTAGTGGAGATTAGGTTCGTATGTCCCTTACTTCTTGTACATTTTTTTTTTGTTGTGCTTACTATATCATTCTTCCATTTTCTTCTTGTTTATTGTGATTTTTCATATGTTATCACTTTATAACACTAAAAGAAGGGAAAAAATTTATTCAAACTAAATCAAAGAAGTAAAAAGCAAGGGCATTACACACCCCTGTAAATCATATGTTATCACTTTATATGTTGCATTTATTTAACATGATTTCCCTTTATTTTATCTTCCCTTTTTCTGTTCATTATTTCTTTATTAAATCTATGGATGATTCCATGTACTAAAGACTTAGTACCAATTTTAATGTATACCAAACCCTAACTTACCTTCATGTTTTTTCCCTTTATAATTTTCATATACTTTTCCTTTTATTATATTTTAACCTTCTTATTATTCCTTTTTTCCTAATTTTCCCATTTTATTCTCTACATTCTCTAATAACTATTTGGGAATGATATAGAGTTACAGGTCTCACCAATGACACCCTTATTTTATGCACCTAAGTTGATGAATAATTTATTTCATCTTTCTACATTTGCATTTATTGTCACGTACCTAATCTTTTCACCTACACTATTCAAAATCACTTTTATAAGTTCATCACATTTTCTTCTCTTACCCAAAAAAAAGCTTTCCATGATGAGTTCATTAGTCCTTCAAATTTTAAGCCCCTTGAATATTTCACTAAAGCCACTGCATGAATATCTTGACATAGTGTCCTTATGTACATATGACCTAGATATAGTAAGTATGAAACACATGATCATGTCTATTCTTTCTTCTCTTCATCATTCTAATTTCCTAACACCCATTAGTGACACCTATAACTTTATAGTGGGGCATATTTATCATTTGTTCTCATTTGGCATTAAGTGCTAAAAATAATATCATTTTCTATACTCATTAAAAGGAATCCAAAAAATAAAATAAATAATAGAATCATACAAGACTAAGGAACAATAATCAAAATCTATGAAAGAAAACTAAGTAATTTTTTTTAAAAGAAAATCAAATAAATTACTCAAGTATATGGGTATGTGCAAGATCATGATGGGCCATAAAGTGGCAATATGATGGGTATGTGTAGGGTATGTGGCTGACGAATTTTTTTTAACCCAAAATTGATGAAACTAAAAGGGTTTTTAAAGGAGATTCTCAAATTTTCACCAATATAAATTATGATTTAATTTGAATTTAATAAATAATTATTATTCATTTTCTATTTGAATTATGACTAAAGTCTTGATTGATAAGTTGATTGAAAACATTTATAACTTTCAAATGGCATCGTGCAATTTTTTTGAACCAAAACATATGCATCACATTCTATGCTTCACATAATATAGGATTAAAAAAAATGAATTTCATGAAGTTTTGACCAAGTTAAGGTGGTCAAACATACAAGTTTTATATTTTAAAATTTTGTAATAAAAATTCATCATTAATTATTTGCTTAGAAAAAAATTAAAAAATATATGCATCACATTAGGACATGAGTCTTCTACTTATATCTAAAATCTTATAAATAATATTATCATTTTATTGTGGTTAGGGTGGTTAGAGAGAAACCTACTTATTTTTTCCCTAAAATTTAAGTAGTACTGTATTGAAATTTCAAATTTTCACCAAATAGATTTTAAAAAAAAAAATCTAGTAGTTTAAAAACTACATTCAATTTGATAAAAATTATATTCTTACATATTTTTAAAATAATATAGATAACTTATTCAATTTTTTACGTCAAATTGCCTAACTCTAATTTTCTAAATTTTTTGCCACTTAAGGGCCTGTTTTTCCATGATGATCCCACACATACCCATATTGAGAGGATTCTAGTCCTTCATCTCTCTTTCTATTAGAGGTCCATCTATAGGTCATTCTAGTATAAAATTTTGAATTAAGGTGTATTTCTTCCCCTTCTCCTAGCATGCACAACCTAAAATTATAAAAGTATATTTAAAATCCATTCTCTATCCTTTTGTATCTTAATACCTCTTATATATTGCACTTTGTCTTTCCCCCTTTAAGGAATTGGTATTAGTTCCTCTATCCTTTAGAAAGTAATGAAAATAATGTTTTTGATAAGAGGAAAAACAAGTTTTGAATGGACCTAAAACCATATACAACAAGTTTTGAAAGGACCTGAAACCTTCGGGTTTTAAGGGGACCCAAAACCCACACTAAGGAGATTAAGCTACCTGAAAGGAAGGACAAAAACAACCAGCAGCACCACAGGGAAAGCAAGCCAACACCCAGCCAAAAGCCAATGGGAAGCCCAAACAAGAACCAAGCAATTACATGAATATAACACTCATTGGTTTTGATGGGACCAACAACCCACCTAAAGATTTTGAAGGGATCCACAACCCAGTACATCCAGATTTTAGCAGGGACCTTGAACCCAATAATATAACTTGCTTAGCATCGATCTAGACCAAAGCTCCAACAACAGAACCATAAGTGCATAGGGCAATAGAAGTGGCCTTCAAAAGCCATCTGAACTCTCCACAACAATAAGATAGAAACCCAAGCTCAACAATATCGTGGTGACTACAACACCCCTTACCCTTGAGAAAGAACACCATAAAGATCAACTCTCTTTTCAAAATCTTCACCTCTATAGAAGATAAAGAAAAGAAGACAACATTTAGGCCAACACCAGCTCTCATGTAGCCAAAAAATAGGGCATCATCAGCCCCCCAACAGTTCATCCAAGCATAATCAAATGCATCCCACTCCACCTCTATAGGAGAAAGGTCACAGCCAACCACATCCATCTCCCCCTTAATAGAAGATAGGACCACCTCCATAGGAAAGGCTAGTGTAACCCAAAGAAACACAATAGGATTCAGGCATATCTTAAACAAAAAATCAATCTCAGAATGCAAATGCCTATCAACCACCAAAAGAAGAAGCTCTATCAAAGGCCTACAGACCACCAAGAGAAGAAACTCAATCTTAGAGTGCTCAAGAACAAACAAACCCCAGGAGGAACAGGGGTTCCCACACAAAAAAGTAGTAAAGAGAAGGCCCAGCAAGAGAGCACACCAAGCAACCCTAACACATTGGTTAGAGCCAAAGAGGGCCAAAACTCCACACACACCACTATTGGGAAACACCATCAAACCACATAGAGGGGAAAAGAAAGAACCAGAGCAAACTGAAAAAGAGAAACCCCAAAAAAATAGCACCAAACATACCACAAGCAGGAGCTAGGAACAACCAAGAAGAAGCAGGAAGAAGAACAAACCGACAAGAAGAAACCCCAAGCTCTCCTACTATGTCGAGTAGGAGCAAAGATAGATCTGAACTTCAACCACACTTCTTCAAGGAAGTCACAACAACAAACCCATTGTAGATAAGTGGCCCTCAAGAGAAACAAGTGGGGCAACCAGCACCCAACCCCAACCAAGAACAACAGGCTAGAAGAAGGACCAAGAATCTACAGAAGAACGTCAGCTGACACTCTCAAAACACATCTACAAAACATACACCCGCAAGCAGTAGAGTTATGATACACAGAAGAAAATGCCACCAAAGGACGAAATGCACTCTCCACAACACCCCACGAAAAGCACCAAACTGCAGCACTCAGCAGATCAAGCACACCCTCCCCTGCAAGCCGATGCCACCAAACCAAAATGCCAGATATAGGCCCAAAAACCTCCGCAGAAATAGGCGAGAGAAAGCCCTGAGCCAGAAGAGGAGGAGAAACCACCGAAAAGCAGGATTCATCGGCATCATCTTCGAAATCTTCAAAATATTTTCCTCCATCATCCGTAGAGTTTGAAACCCCGCCCCCACTCCTATTCCTGCCCAGCTCCATTGCTGTAATGAAAAATATGTTACTACTCTATAATCTTAATAAATAGCTATACCATCTACATTCTCATTTATAATTTTTTTCCTTCCTTCATACTATTTCTTCCACTATAAGTTGCATCATAAAAATTAAGATGGATTTGAAAAAACTCCTTGTTTTTTTGGTGCATTATATTTTTACATGTTTTAAGCTCACTTTAGAATTTAACCTAAAATTATTAATTTACCCCTTTCTCCTCTATTTTCCCTATCCATTTAGGTTTTCCACCCTTTACATTCATGGCATTCTACTCCTTTCATGTCTTGATACTTTCCTATGACCTATTTATTATCATTTTGATTCCTCTTTCCCCTTTCATGTGTTTTCACTCCTTAGAAGATCCATCACAATTAATCTACCTGTGTCATCATTTTCAAGGTGCTTGATAAAAAATTAAATTATTTCCTTTACTCTTGGACTATAAATAGCCTTATTTCACCTAATTTCTTCCATAAATTTTGGATATGGAATCCAATTGATTTGAAACCACCTACATTGATCTTTATTGCATCCTTTTATTCTTGTGCCTAATCTTACCCCCCTCAAGATGGGAGAAACCTATGTCTTCCTTTTAAGGGTGGCATATGTCCCACTCTCCTTTTGGGTAGAATTATTTAATGGAACCTTACCCTTGGATGAATTAGTTAAAATCAAGTGATTCTTGCTCAAAAACAAAAAATTTGACCACCAAAAATATATAAAAGGAGTTCATAATCAACACACTATTAGGAGATACTCATATAACTATTTTCACATATTTTCATATTGGTGTTTCTTCATCAATTCTTTTCATTTTTTTGGCCTTACATTATTTTTTTGAATATTTAGAGCAGCTTAATCAACATTTGGAGTTTATTCATACAATATCTCGATGATATGGAGTAGCTTGTGTGGTTCTATTCCTCTCTCATTTCAATTATTCTATCTATCTTCTAATTACTCCTAATTAATTTTAATTTTCCATAATTTTCTATTTTACCTCTTTGTTTCATGTATTGATAGCTTCATATCCTCCTTGTTGATATTTGGTTTCATTTTCCCTCCCACTTGCTTCTCCCACAAATAATTATTTTCTTCCTTGTATCTCTTGATTAGTAAGAAGGCCAGGGTTATGGGGTTTTCATTTCATTTCAATTAGAAAATCAATTTTTAGATCTTTTATTTTAGTTTAATGCCACTATCATTCTTACATCTATCTATGTGTTATTTACTAACAAGGGTGTTGACCAAGGTAGGTTGTCCTTTGATTTAACCACCTTACATGTTTTATTTTAAAAAATATTATATTGTAGGTGATTTGTAGGAGAATCATAATGAATTGAGCAAGTAGTATAGTTTTAGGAATTGATCAACACATCAAGGAAAATCATCCCTAAAAATATTAGATCATTATATGACAATTTTCTAGTTATCCTACAAGTCATCTCAAAAATACTATTTGATAACACTTGCACCCCTATTGGATATCTTGGAATGATGGACCCTAAAGAAATACCAATCATATAAAGCCACCAAATTTATCAAGAAGATTTTTGACACTTTGTTATACTTTTTTATCTTCTTACTTTCTATTTTTCATCAAGTCTAGGGTTTCAAAAGTTTAATTTTCTCTTTTTTTCATACATTTCCTTTGTTATTTTTATGGTACTAATTTTACTATTCTTTCCTTTTCTTTTAAATTTTTGACACCTATACCTAGACTCATTATATCTAATATTATTAGCCTTGTATATAAAAAATATAAAAAATTTGAGTTGATCTTGAGTCAAATCACTATACCAAAACTACCTATACTCACCCTAATCCATATTTCTTAAGATGTACTTATTCCTTGTAAATGCATAGGGGCACATATGTTCTATTCTAGTTTGACCCACAAACTCTATAATTTTAGATCATCATTTTCAGTAGCTTTTCTTTCTTCCTTTATTGAATCTAATTTCATCATATCTTATTTCCCATTTTTATGAGTACTTTCCTATTTCCTAGTTGTTTATTCTAGTTTTCGCTTAAGTCGCACCCCACTTGATTGTGTCTAAATTATCTAAATCTAGTTCTCCATTGTACTTGAACATGTGTGCGTCCATTAGGATAATTGATCCAAGAAACTCTCTAGTGGAATTCCTTGGAAAAATTCACCCAATTTCTACTCATTTTTTATTCTCCAAGTTCATGTCAACTAATGGAAGCTAGAAAAACTTAAGGAAATTTTAATTCTAGGAACGTATTTTTGACCATTTATCATATTTTTTTATGAGTTTATCCAAAATTTGGGTGTTGAATAATATATTTTTATGCTCAACCAAATATAATGATATAGTGTGACTTCCACATGAAATTTTTGTATGGTATCTCAAGGAATTATTTCCTTCATTTCCCTTCGCTTTCCCCTTTTGTGAGATTTTGGAGTGGATCTAGATGCTTATGTACTATCCAATTTCAATGTCAAGTTCCACAAATTCCTTTTTCTTCTTTCATCCCCTTTTTTCCCTTTGATGAATTTCATTAATGAGATTTTAAACTAGATTCAAATATATCTCATATCTAGTCATAGCCTCCACTTCCACCTGTTTTCCCCAAAAATTGATTAACCTACTTCATGGGCTTTTGTGGTCCTTTAGACAATTTCCTTATCCTTTCCTCTTTTCATCATCCTATTTTCTTCTATCCCTAGTTATTTCAAATATTTAGTCCCCTATTCTCATCCTTCCTTGAATAATTTTGATATGGATGTGGATATTTGTCTTAATATCCACATTCTATGTCTAAGTTAAAAGGTTTTCCCACAAGTTTTCTTCTTCTAGTTGGAAAATTCCCAAAGTACATCCTAAGCTTTCATTTCCTATTCATACTATTTGGTTGGTAAAAGGGATCTAGACCCTAAATCACACCTTTTCTAATTTTTTGAAGAAAGGATTAGAAATGATCTCAAATCCACTTGATTGTGAATCCTAATAGGAAGAGTCAAAATGGTGGATCGAGGTTCTAATCCTTGTGTGTATCTATGGTTGTAATGATTGATTTATGATTTTTAATCAACTAATTTTGTACATGATACAAGTGAACTAACTATGAGATTTTTACTAATTTTCAAAGTGGAACACATCCTAAAAAGTAGAAAATTGAGTGTGCTCCCCCCTAATTTGTTTGAAAACTAATCAATCAACAATCATTTTTTTGAATGTGTAGAATGGAGTCTAGTTTCTAAAAGTGTAATTTATTTGAAATTTTGATGAACAGTTAAAAAATATAGTAAAAAATACCAAACATTGGTTTTTGAAAAAAATAGATACACTAACAAATTAAATTATATTCGAAAACCTTAACATACTCAATATGTGAAAAATTTACATGGTTAGATAGCTAAGAAATCTTACCATTATCATGGTGATTTTTGACTTGACATTGAAACACATGCAAAATTGATGGGGAGAATGCTCAAGATTATGTCATTTTTTAGAATTTACAAGAACACATCTCTGGATGTTGAGAAGTCACTCCAAGCCTTTGGGTTGGAAGCCCAAGGAAAATACAAGCCAAAGGCTTGGAAATTTCCAAATCAAAAAAAGAAATCAAGCATGTTATAACACACTCTTGTTATTGTTTTCTTTGGAAATTTCTCTTTTGCTTTCTCTTTCTCTTTCTCTTTCCCCTATAGAAAAACCACATGTACATGAAATAAGCATTTAAAGAATAATTTCATTTATATAGTTTCAAATTGCTTGAGAATGGTTTTAGATCTCTAGGAGTTATAACGTAGATTCTACATTTTGGAAGATCTTATAATATTTACAAATTAGTCACACTTTAGTAGTCAATAATCTCCCATCATCTTTCTCTCTATCTATCTCATTCTATATATCCCTTACACTCTAGACCTTTCTCTCTCTCTCTCTCTCTCTCTCTCTCTCTCCCTATCTCCATTTCTCTACCTTTGTCTCACTCAAGCTCAAGATATCTCTCTCACTCTCTCTACACCTATCTATCTCACCTTTCCTTCCCTCCCTCCTTCTCTCCCTTCCTCACTCCCCCCTCTCTCTCTCACTCTTTCTACACCTATCTATCTCACCTTCCCCTCCTGCCCTCCCTCCCTCCCTTTCTACTTCTTTATATCTCTCCTTTGGGTATGTGGCTAGTGACTTTTTTTTTAACCCAAAATTGATGAAATGAAAAAAGTTTTTAAAGGATATTTTTAGCTTTCCACCAATATAAATTATGCTTTACTTTGATTTAATAAATAGTATTATTCATTTTCTATTTGAATTATGACTAAAGTCCTAATTGATAGGCTAATTAAAAAACATCTACGCTTTCAAAGCGGGTATCACATTTGTGAATCTAAAACATGTGTGTGTCACATTCTATGCTTTGCATACTATAGGATTAAAAAAGAAATTGAATTTCCTTGAAGTTTTGACCAAGTTAAAGGTGATGGGACATAAGTTTTATATTTTTAAAAGTTGTAATAAAAATCATAATTAATTATTTACCCAGAAAAATGACAAAAAAATATGCATCACATCAGGACATGGTCCTATACTTATATCTAAAATATTATAAAAATACTATCATTTTATTGTGGTTAAGATGGTCCAGGTTACCGCTTATGTGTTTCCTTGAAATTTAAGAATTACTACTACATTTGAAACTTTAAATTTTTCACCAAATAGATTTTTTTCTTTTTAAAATAAACCTAGTAGTTTAGAAACTGCATTCAATTTTATACGGATTCTATTCTTACATAGTTTTGAAATAATATAGATAAATTATTCAAATTTTTACATCAAGTTTCCTGACTATGATTTTTCTGAATTTTTTGCCACTTAAGGGCTTTCTTTTTCCATGATGATCCTACACATACCCCTATCCTTCTCTCTACCTACATCTCCCTCTCCCTCCCCATCTCTCTCTCACACTCTCTCTCCTTCCCTTCCTCTCTCCCTACTTCTCTCTATCTCATCCATCCCTCTCTACCTCTCAGTCCCTTCTCTCTCACACTCTCTCCTTCCCTCTATGCTTCTTTCTCACCACTCGCTACCACTCTCTACCTCTCTCTACATCCCCCCTCTTTTTGCATCTATCTTTTTTTGTCTATTTATTTCTCTCTCCTTTCCTCTCTATTTCTCTCTCCCACACTTTCTCCCTCTCTCTCTACTTCTCTCTATCTCATCTATCCCTCTCTACCTCTCTCCTTCCCTCTCCTCTCTCTCAATCTCTTATTCCATCTCTAATTCTCTCTCTCCCCTACTTATTTCTATGTCACCTCTCTCTCTTCCCCTTCCTCCTTCCCTCTCTACTTCTCTTCATCACCTCTCTCTATCTCTACTTCTCTCCATCTCACTTATCCCTCTCTAGCTCTCCCTCCCTCCTCTCTCTCTCCCCCTCTCTTTTTCTCTCTTTCTTGTTCTCTCATTCCCTCCTTAATTCTCTCTTTCCTCCCTCCCTCCCTCCATCTTTCTCTCTCTACTCTCCATCTCACTTGTCCCTCTCTAAAACTCTATCACCCCCTCTCCCACTTCTCTCTATCTCACCTCTCTCTCCTTACCTCTCCTCCACTCTATCTCTTGTTTATATCTTCCTCCCATCTCTGTTTCTTTAGGTGGCGGAGGTGTAGTGAGAGGTAATGATATGAGACATGGAGGGAGAGAGGTGGCCTAGAGGAGAGGGAAATAGGGTGAATGAGGAGGAGAGTGTATGTAGATAAAGGGGGAAGGAGGCCAGAGCGAAGGGAAGTGATATCAAGAATTTGAAGAGGATGGAGGAGGATGAGCATCATAGAGTATGGGGGAGGATGGATAAGTGAGGGAAGGAGGTGATAAAAGTTGGAGAGGAAGAAGAGAGATTGAGAGTGAAGAATAGGAAATGGATATGTGGGAGTGAGACTAAAATGAAAAGTAGAGAGAGAGAGGGAAGGAGGAAGGTGGAGAGATTGAGAGAGAGGGAGAGATGGAAAGAGGGAGGGATAGATAGGAGGAGGAAGCTAGGGAGAGAGAAGTGAGATAGATAGAACTAGAGATGGAAGGAGAGAGAGAGATGGGTGAAGGAGGGAGGAGAAATAGGTGGGATAGACATAATTAGATAGGAAAGAAGAAAGTGAGAGAGAGAGAGGTGATAAATAGAGAATTAGAGAGGGAAGGACAAAGTTGGAGATATTAAGAGAGAGAGAAGAGAGAGGAGGTGATATAAAGAGAAATAAAGACAAAAGGAGGAAGGTGGGGATATTGAGAGGGAGAGATAAAGTGGGATAAGTGAGATTGAGAAAAGTAAAGAGGGAAAGCCGGAGAGAGAGAGAGAGAGAGAGAGAGAGAGAGAGAGAGAGAGAGAGAGATGAAATAAATAGAAGTAGAGAGAGAAGGAGATAAAGGTGATATATAGAGAAGTATAAAGGGAAGGACTAAGGGGAAGAGAGAGAGAGGTGAAATAGAAAGAAGTAGGAAAGAGAGGGAGAGAGAGGGAGGGAGGAGAGAGAGATAAGATACGAAAAGTTATTATAGGGAAGGAGATAGAGAGAGGGGAAGGAAGGAGGGATAAGTAGGGAGGGAGAGAGAGGTGAGATGGATAAAAGTAGAGAGGTAGGGAGAAAGTGAGTGAATGAGTGAGTGAGAGAGAGAGAGAGAAGTAGAGGAGGAATGTGGAGAGGTTGAGAGAGGGAGGGAGATAGAGGAGGTGATATAGAGAGAAGTAGAGAGGGACAGTGGGAATAAGGAGGAGAGAGAGGTGACACAGACATAAGTAAAGAATGAAGGAAGGTGGGGAGATTGGGAGAGGGAGGGAAGGATGGAGGGAGTGGTAGAGAGAGAGAGAGAGAGAGATGTAGGGATATAGAGAGAGAGGAGGGGGAGGAGGGAGGGAGAAGTAGGGAGGGAGATAAAGGTGAGATTGACATAAGTAGAGAGTGTTGCAAGGTGTATGACCTTGGTTTACTTGTACTATGCAGTGCAACACTCAGGTTTGTGACATGTCTTAACCACCTCCCGTGGATTCATTAACTTTGGCAGTTGTATTGAGTATTAAAAGGTCAATATTTTGGTGCAATGGAAACTATTTGTCCTACAATTAGTATCAAAGCTTGGGTCATAAGTTCAAAACCCTCACTTTCACTAGGGGGATTGTTGCAAGGTGTGCACACTTGTTATCCTTGTGTTGTGCAACACACTGCTCGAGTTTGTGACATGGCTTAATTGCCTCCCATGGATTCATTAACTTTGGTGATTGTACCGAGCATTAATAGGTCTATCTTTTGGTGCAATGACAATTGTCTATTCAATAGAGAGGTAAGGAGAGAGATAGAGAGAGAGAGAGGGGGAAAGATGGAGGGATAGAGAAGTGAGGTAGATAGAAGTAGAGAGGGAAGGAGAAAGAAAGAGAGAGAGTGGATGGAGGGAGGGAGTGAGGGAGAGGTAGAGGGGTAGGTGATAAAGTGAAAAGTAGAGAGGGAAGGAGGAAAGGGGAGAGATTGAGAGAGAGAGGAAGAGGTGGGGAGGGAGAGAGAGAGGTGAGATAGAGTGAAGTATAAAGGGAAGGATGGAGAAGGTTAATATGGAGTAGAGAGGGAAGGAGTGAGAAATAGGGAGAGAAGAAGAGAGGAAAGGAGAGAGTGGGATAGGTGAGATAGAGAGAAATAGAGAGGGAAGGAGGGAGGGAGTGATAGGGAGGGAGAGAGATAAAGATATGTAGATGGGGAGGGAGAGATAGGGAGAGGAGGGGGAAGGAGGGAGGAAGATGTAGGGATGGAGAGAAAGGTGAGATTGATATAAGTAGAGAGGGAAGGAGAGAGATAGAGGGGGGAATGGGGGAGCGAGGGAGATGCATGATATATAGATGTAGAGAGGGAAGTAAAAATAAAAAGGGAGAGTGGGGGGAGTGAGGGAGTGAGGGAGTTAGGTAGATGTAGATGTGAATTATAGCATTAGAGGCTATGAAGAACATATCCTTATACAATTTACATGTGGTAGAACTTATCTACGTAGAGAAGGTACACAACCCTGTATTTTTAAAGAAACATACAAATACAAAGTGACAACTTGTATAGGAGTTTACTATGTACTCGATATGGTTTTTGATAAAGTACATGTCCATTACCTATGCTTATATTTAAAGAGAACCTTAGGGAATCCCGCTATGTTTAATGTAGCCAAAATTGAAGGTCTTATTCACCTTAGTAAATTGGTCCAAAATTGCCTTGCTTGAACATAAGTGTGAAATCTCCCTCTTTGAGTTTGACACCTCTGGTTAATCTTTGGGGATTTAAGTACCTACAACTTTGAGCATCAACACACTCCTAGCTACATATGATATGTTATTGTTGGAATAGTTGGGGACTCTTTCATAGACATAATTTATTGCACATGAAAAAGGAAAAGAGTTAAACAAAAACACATTAAAACTCTTTTTCTTCTTTGACAAGGAAAGACTAGTGGAAAAAAGGTATTTCTAGGTTAAGGTGGTTGATTTTGGTGGATTTTCTCTAATTTTACAAAACTCAATTCTATTATTATATTGTCATTCCTTATGATTTAGAAGTAGAGAAAATAGCTGTTAAAATTAGTTTTTCCATAGGGAGCTTGAAGAGGAAGTTTATAGGAAATAAATTGAAGGTTTTATGGTGAAATGAAAGGAAAATTATGTTTGCAAGTTAACACATTCTTTGTATAGTCTAATGAAGTCACCTTGGTTTTGATATCACAAGTTTGATTCTTTTGTATTGTGGCTTGGAGTTTTAAGGATTGAGGTAAATCATTGTATTCAAGTTTCAAATTAATTGATTGATAGATTGGTAATCATTGTATTTTATATTGATGACATGTTCATTAGAAACAATGGAATGATTAGGGCACTCAAAACTTAGCTTTTTGATGTTTCTGATACAAAAAATTTGGGGCCCACAAAATACATATTGGGTAAGGAGATTAACATGTATCAAGTTAGCACAAAGTTTGATTTATTCATAGTAAGTATTTTGATATTTTTGTCATTTGTATATAAAATCATCATGTGAGAAATAATTATCTTCATTATGGGAATATAAAGAACTACCATTATGCTCATCAACATGTCATCAAAAGACCATAAGGCATAAGACAAAGGACTAGCAAATTCATGAAGGTGAAAATGGTGTATCATTTATAAGCATATCATTAATATAGTGGTAGAAGAGGTATAATCATCATAAAACTCATCAATAATGTAATTAACTCATAGATAGACAATCCCAAATCAATTTGTGTCTCTAGGCTTGAGAGAAGGAAGGGCATGATCATATGTGAGTGAAGGTGAAACATGTGTATCTACACAATTGGATCCTTAAGGAAGAATGGATCAAGAGAGGTAGATTGAGGAGATCTTTCATGATATGTATGAAGAATATGCTTGTTAGGTATAACATTGTATGAGCTAGGATCCCTAGTTGTATCAAGTGTATATATGGATAAACTAGTAGCTAAGTCACTATCATCTATCACAAAAAATATATCATCCTAAATAATAGTAACATAAGTAGTGAATGTGATAGGGAAGGGGGATAAGACATCTATGCTAATACACTATAGACAATAATATGATGAAAGGTAAGGAGTCTTGATTAGAAAAAAATCAAAAGTAAATTAGATCTTAAAAAATAAATTGAAATCTAAACTCTAAGATTAAAACAAGGGTGGGTAAAAGAAAAGACATGTAAATAAACATCAAACCTGCAAAAATAAGAATATATAGACAAAACATATAAATTTGAAAACCTAATAATAATTAGAAACCTTAGGAAGAAAGGTAAAATTAATGTTGAAACAAATTAAATGCATTAAAGTATAATGAAGTACATAGATATATACATATATAAATTAATAAAAACTAAAAAAAACTTAACTCACAAATAATTTATCAATAAACATATATCAATGAAATTTCTTGAAACTAAATGGAAAATGGATATTCAAATTTCACCATTACATGTAAAAAGAATTAAAAAATTATAGACATGGATTCAAATCAGATGACAGGAATTGTCTCACGAGACAAGCCAAGTCGATGGAAGAACAACCCACCAATGCCAAAAAGTACAGTTGGACAATCACAAAAAAAAATCACTTAAAAATGGAATATGAAAGAGATCAACAATGACAATGGGGTCATCTTCATGAGCTTCTGTACCCAACATTACCAGGTAGCTCATAATTTTATATTGTAGCTCATTATTTTATATTTTACACGTTAGTAAGTGGAGACTTTATTTAAACTAAAAATTCGAATACCTGAGAAAATTATTCCAATCCTGTATAATACCGAACATTTAGCAGGAAGGTGAACCAAATACTTCCAGCCATTTCTAAGCTTATACAGTTCTCAGTATTCACGATCTTTTGCCTAAAACATTCTGAACAAGGATCAGGGAGTGCCATCTTGATGTAAAAAATACTGCACTTTTTTCTGAAAAGTGTAAAACTTCAACATCCTCTTTTAAATTCTACAGCTTCAGAGTATGAAAAATCAATACAAACTTTCAACAATCAATAATGAAATAAATCATACTCTACAATAGCTCTAACAACCATAAGCTACTACTTGGGCTCTACAGTGCTGGTCACCAGATAAGCCCCACTATATTCAAACATGTTTTTTTGACCCTGTTCCACTTTCACAGGCAGAACGATGGAATTGCCTTCCTCATCTTCACTATACAACTTGGGAGTCTCTTTGGAATCAATAGGGCTACTTAGTGGACTGAGTTTAGTGGATTGATAGAAGCCTTCCATATCTACAATGGATTCCAGTTCCTTCACCACTTCTCTCATGGTGGGTCTTTCAGCAGCCAATTCCTCAACACATCTCAAGGCCAAGTCTAAGAACTCCCCAAATCCTTTAAGGTTGTCTTCTCTTAATACAGGGTCCATTAATTCCTCTTGCAACAATGGCACACCCCCATTTTCCAAGGCATTGTTCACCAGTCGAACTATGTATTTCCCTCCTTCAATGGGGAGGCGTGCTGTAATCAGCTCCAGCAAAACAATACCAAAACTGTACACATCGCTTTTCTCGCTGAGCTGCTGGGTCATATAGTACTCTGGATCCAAGTACCCCTGCACCAAATATAACTCCATATGTCAGTGATAGTCTTCAAATTGGTAGTGTTACCGATGCTTCTGATACTACTCAAGGATAAACAAGACTCAAGAGTGATTTGTACTCCCTCGGGTAGCTATTTTAGCAGGTTTGTTCCTACTGTAGGCAAACTATTTCAACTTTCCTGCTTTTTCGTTCTATAGCCCCTGGGAGACAGAGTTGAGCGCTTGTCCTGTTTACTATAAACTAATTCTACTTTTATAGCTCTATTCACCGATTTTGGTCATTTGTGGATGTTAATGTAAGTAACATCTGTTGAGATAATGGAAGATGTAGTATTTGCACCTAATTTTATTCACATGTCCTATAAGGGAGTATAGGGAGGGTTTTATTGTTCAACATTTTTTTCGAAGTATTCCAACTATCTACTTTAAGCTAGTTACACTTTACCAAGTTCCATTTGATCTACTCTGGTCAATTGAGGACACTGCTACATTTTTTCCCTTTCCTTTTTCCTCTGCTGATCAAAGGTTTATTCATAATTTGAAGGCATACATACCAGGGTCCCTTTGACTTGAGTTGAGACGTGGCCTTTGCCTCCAGAATCTACACCTCCATCGGAAACCAACTTGGACAGGCCAAAATCTGCAACCTTGGCATTCAGATTCTCATCCAGCAATATGTTACTGGACTTGACGTCTCTGTGGATAATGGGTGGATTGGCAAGCTCATGCAGATAGTTCAATCCCCTGGCAGAACCCAGGGCTATTTGTAGCCTTCTTGCCCAGTCCAGTGTAAATTCACCTGATATTGAAAGAATGGATTTTAATAGTGTCTTCAAAAGATCTGGACTACGAAAACGAATCTAAAATACATTTTTATGCAGAAAAGTTATCTTGCAACTACAATGTGGTTTAGAAAATCGCTTCAACTTACAAAATTTCATTATTCAAAATATAAAATCATTTAAGTGGTATACAGTGTTTGTTAGGATACTCTTGTGTCAACACTTATAGAATCATGCCCTGATATTCTAGCACAGCCTCACAAGGACTTCCCATTTGTATAGCAGGAAAGCTTGATATCCTGTGAATTGAGTACACTTTTCATAGTAAAATTAAAATACATGATTTTACTCCCATATTCTGTTCAGGGTTCTTCTGCAAATTCTTTAGTTATGTTATCTGATTTTTGTACATACTACATAGTTATGTTATCTGATTTTTGTACATAAATTTCATACTGCACTATATACTATTGAAAGGTGCAGTGGGTTCATTGATAGGGGATATAGATACATGTCAATTGAAAGTGTTTTTCTGTACAGAGAATAATGTTTTCCATGAAGTGAGACAATTCTGGTGACTGAATAATATTTTCCAGCATCAGAGAACTTTTCCAACAGTTTTTGGACTTAAACCCCACAAGGAAAAGTCTATTGGCTAATTATTTAAGAAAAACACCACTTTTTATAATTATAGAGGCATATGAGGATGAAATTTTACCAATCAGGTTTTCTCTAAGAGTTCCATTGGGAATATACTCGTATATCAGCATCTGTTCTCGTTGCTCGGTACAAAAACCAATCAGCCCCACCAAATTTTTATGGTGAACCCGGGACAGGAGCTCAATCTCATTGTTGAACTCGGATCCACCCTGTAATGACCCCTGCTGAGCCCTTTTGATAGCCACCATTTCACCTTCTGGCAACGCTCCCTTATATACCTGCAAAAAATGCAGCAGTGACGAGGCTTTTTCCAGCAAAATTGTTTGAAACATATGCATATACATTAAACGTATTTCAAACCATAATCGAACATTCATCAAAACCCCCCACAGATATTACAACTGTGTTTCTACCTACCCTTCCATATCCTCCTGAGCCAATTCCATTACTATCAGAGAAATTATTTGTAGCCTTCTTTACTTCAGCAAAAGAAAACCATCTGGCACCTTTCAATTTAGGGCCGTTTCCACTATCCTTGCTACCAGCTCCCCATGAGGCTACAACAATTCAAATAAAAGTTGAAGAAACCTGTTAAGCAAATAATTTATACATTTTGTGTATAACAACAGGTGATTTTTATCCTCCTTGGCTCACTGATGAGTTAGCGAGTCAAACAATTCTTAAGGAGTTCTAAAATCATGTAAAAGGAAGGAATGAGAATGAAACCTAGTAATTCTTTTTTGAAATTGAGTAGGTCATGATCAAGGCTCAAGCCAAACCCAATCACATTACAAATTCTCCAGAAGGTTACACATTAATCTCCTCCTAATTGCAGGGGGAACCATCTCAAAACAATAAAGGAATGTTTACTGAAGAAAATTAAGAAAAAATAGAGACAATACCATACCGAAAGGTTTGTGGATTTCAATGGCCTTCTCTGCTCTTTTCTTTTGCCTTAGTGCATAAAGTCCTACTATAATAACCGCAAGAGTCAAAACAACTGTTGCAATCACTATTCCGGCGATTGCCCCTGAACTTAGACCTGTGCTGCTTGATTCTTCAGCCCCTGCAATCAATCAACCAAGAAATTTGGTCACTTACACTCTGTTGTTATGGTCCATTATAAATAAGGTCTATGAGTATTTAGCCCAGCTTAAAATTCAATGCTTTTTTACCAATGGTGTATGTATTTGCTATAAAGAAATATGGCCCGAATCCCTCTGGAGGTTTATAAATTTGATTGCTTAGGTTGAAACCAATCTGAGTAACCTCTGACCGATTAAAGTACGTAGTATCCACTGGGAAAAACTGCACTTGCATAGCCAGATAGTCGGTGTTGTCAAATTGGAGGCAACAAAGATGCACTGCATCTACAACCAACTTGGTCTTAAGTGTATCCTCCAAATTATTGAATCTCTGTGTATCTGTCAGATCTGAAAATGAGGGAGCCCTAAATTTCAATAGACCCTCATAAGGTTGTTGGCACTTGCACGTCCTAGGATTGAGCTTCAGGTTTCCACGGCATTTTTTGTCCCCACATTGTGCCATATTTGTTTCATAGCTTTCCTCTGGCACAACGCTTTGACATGATTTAGAGCTTGAAAGACTAGTCCCTGGGTTACAAACTGGGTTCCCTGCAACCCTGTAAGTTAAACAGAGATAATCAGCACGATAAAACTTATTTTTTCATGTGAAATCAAGTTGAACTTTCATATCGTGCAGTTTGAAACATTGAAATGGAGATTTATGAACTGAGAAGAGTCTTCATAGTTAACGAGAGAAACTTAAAATTTAAGTGATATAAGAATTAATGATATCGAGTTTTCACAATTCAAATTGTAGTGCTGTGTATTTTCTGGATTCGATTGTGTAGAATTTTTTCATCAACATTTTGGATCACACTCCGTAATCTATCATCTTTTTGCTCTCTTCCATCCTAATGATGGATTACGGAGTGTGATCCGAAACGTTGATGAAAAAATTCTACACAATCGATTGATTTTTTTTCCTTTAACGTTTTTTTTATCACAATTCATAATGAGTAGACGTTGAAGAGAGACACATTTATACTTTCCTATTCAATGAGAAGTTAAAAATAATAAAAGAATATTTATATAGCCTGTTAAGATGCACTCCTTGGAGACTCCATTATGGGTGTGTATATATTAATGGTTACACCCATATTAATGGTTAATATAACATTTGAACTATATGGTCCCATGGAAGCCCCATAGAAGGAGATTAAAACAAAAAGATATGCCACTGTAATCTTATTAAGATATGTCAATGTCTTTAAGTGAAATTTATCATGTTACAACATTTACAATAAGCTACATCTTGTGAGCATGAAAGAAGAGGATGATATCTTATAAACTTTTTCGAGGATGTTGATAGAAATATTTTATTCTTATCAATACATTATCAAATACTACTCACCATAGAGCCATATTGCCTTCGGAATGAACGTCACTTATGTTGTTATTTCTAAGGTCTACCCATTTTAGCGAGCTTGAAGGATTGATGTTAATTGTCAATGTTCCATTGAATTGATTGCTTTTCATTCGTACTGTCTGAAGTAATTCAATATTAAAAATTGTTGAAGAAATTTGTCCAGCTATGTTGCAATTATCCATGACTCTGAAACAAACAAACAAATTATAAGACTCTTCATCTATTTTCCTTTCTAACTCAATTAAAATTAGAATTTTGAATAACTTACATGGTGTTCAACTGTTGTAAGCTTGTCACCCATTGAGGGAGTGTGAACGGATCAAAGGAATTGTTGCTCATATCCCTAGGAATTCAAATGACTTAGAAATATTGCAATAATATAATAATGTTTTAAACAAAAGTGTTTTACATGTATCATCCACTTACATGTATCGAACGCTCTCGAGTGTTGATAAATTTGGTATGTCACCCCGTAGTTTATTATTTGAAAGATTCCTACAAACAACACATAACCACTCATTTTAGCATTGATTCCAATTAAATTTTTATGGCAAAGCAAGGATTCCAACTTCTATTGGTGGTTGTCTTTTTATACATAAATTTATGAAAAATTATTTTAATAAAATAATTTTCAAAATAAAGATGCAAAAAGTATTACTGCTTGAATTTATATATTAATTTTGCATATGAGTATTAAAAAAACTTAAAAAATAATTTCAAAATATTTTAAGATTAATTGATAAATTATCATTTATATTAAAAACTATACAAATTGTCGATATTTTTCTACTTAATCATAGATTCATTATATTTATTTGAGATTTATAATTATAATAAAAAAATAGTGGCTATAGTTGTGCTAGAAGAGTGAGTGGGCCACATCTTAGCTTCTTTTTTTTATGTTAATTTTATATTTATAAGAGAGAAATGGATGATGATTATGATTCATTTGTAAAATTGAGTTGGTTTACTTGTTAGTTTTATCTTTTTATTTTTCCCTTGATATTGATAAGAGTGGTATTGGTTGGGAAGTGTAAGGTTGAAAATTCCATGCTTAGGATTTTTAATTGTACTTTTGTTTGTTTGTTGTAGCACCTTCATTTAATAATCATAATTTGGGCTAGTTTGATTCTATTGGAGTAGAAGTCATCTCTCAAATTGACATGAACCCTCAAAAACTAAAGTCTTAGTTGCCCTGGGCAAGCTTTTAGCCTTTTGACATTCAAGAAAATAACTTATTATGCTCTTATACATTGGATATGATTGTGTATGTTAGGGTTCCATATATTCAAATTCATCTATTCTCACCCAATCACCCACTTTTTAACAAATTATAATCCCTAATTCACCTCCAATGATTAAATTAGATCCATAGTTCCATAAGAAGTTGGGATGGACTAAAATGTAAAAGACCTAGTGAAGACAATAAAATTCAAGAAAGGAAATGGCATAAAGATTCAAATACAATAATGAAATCTTTAACCTTATTCACTCCTTTCTCCTCAGATTGATCTTGAAGAAACGTTACACCCAAAACTCTCTTGATGTGCTCCTTTGATGCATTTATGGGACATGGTCTCTTATAAAATTAGCAACATGATGATAGGATTGATATGATGATATACAAAATGGATCTAATGAGAATAAGATAATGGAATATTAGGTAGGCTATGGAAGAAGTAGACAAAAAATTTAACAACATAATGATAGGATGAGAGAAGATACTCAAATGTGGTAAGAGGCCTCTAATTTATAAAATTCCCATGATGGAAATTAAGGAAAAAGATATATTGGTTGATGGATGTATGTGATTGAATGATGATTAGGGTTTGGCTCAAAAGTTGTAGTCATGTGAAAAGTGTCACATGAGGGTTAAGGGATAGGTTTAGGATTTGATTAGAATAATACTATGACACATCCTAATGTGAATGGTTGAGGTTTAGAGATGTATTATGAAGTGGATGAATGAGTTGCAAAGTTAGTTTGACTTTTGCAGCAAGTGTCTAGGTTCAATGAATTTAGACAAGGTCTTAGTTAGTCATGTGACTCTTGATGGTTAATTAAAAACAAAAATATTTAATTAATTAAAGTGGGGGACAAAGGTAAAGGTTAAATAAAATAAATAAATAAATAAATAAATATTCATTTATTTAATTAAAGTGGGGGATAAAGGTGAAGGATAAATTAATTAAATAAATAATGAATATTTATTTAATCAATAGCAAGGATAGGGTAAAGTCAAGTGTGATTATGTATGGTCAATTTTTAGCTATCTACAACTAGCACTCATCACACACCCATCTACCTATACACACAGTCTTGTTAGGCACCAAGAACCTCTTCTTAGCTATGTAGGGATTTCATCTATTGTACATATCACAATCCTCCATTGTACATCAAATTGCAACTACACCTAACATTCCACACACCTAAAATATACTTGATACTATTAGTTTTTATTCCACCTCTAAGGTATTTTACTAAGATATGTCCTTAAATGTGCTTCAACTTGATTTTTTAATTTTAGGAATTTGTAGATAGTAGAGCCAAAGTAGAAAGGAGTTCCAAGCACAACAATTTATTTCAAAAAATCTAAAGGATAGTACATCAAACAATATGAAACATTATAACATAAACTTGTGTGTGGGAGTAAAAGGAACCATGCCCTATGTAAAGAAATGTGTGTGGTCTAGTCTCTAAAAATATCACAACATAACAACAAACCTTGTAATCAATTTAGATTTATGATTTTTTCTTCTATCTAATCCTCATCTTCACACAAGGTCATAAAAATAGTCATGCTTTTAACCCACTTCCACTACTTTATGCATTCTATTTCTAATGCTAGTTTATACATGAAACTCTATGTTTTTTTATTTAAATAAATTAAGATTATATATTAATTTTTTATTTCTTTGTTATAATTAGGGTAACTTCTAATGGTATTCTATTAGAGGTCGATAAATCATGGGTTATGAGGAAGCTAAACTAATCAAAAATAAAATTATTTTTGTATGAATCATTATTTCACTTAGATGAACCATCAGTTGGGATTTTCAAATGTTTTTGAGAAGTTACACCATTTTTTTTATAGTTGTGATTGGGCAAGATCCCACTAACATGTGAATGTTGTATCCTTCCTTTATTTGGTTCAAATAATTATCTTGTACAACTAGCTTTTAAATAAGATCAAAATCTTGATAAGTGTCTTTTATAATTTGAAAATATATGGCTTAGAGAATTTTAATTGCACCCCAACATAGAAAAACTGTGTTAACGCTCTTGGTAAAAAATGAGGATAAAATTTCACCTTGTTAAAAAATTTAAACTACACTAATATATAACTAAAGAAATGGAATAGAGAACACTTCAAGAATTGTATAGAAAGAAAAAAGAATAGAATAAAATTTGGAGGTTTTAAGTAAGAAGGTGATCCAAAATGGCATGGATAATGAGAGTTAAACGCTTAAGAGAAAGACTTGATAGGGCAATACATGAAGAAATATTTTCCAAAGAGGAAATCGTTTGGAGGAGAAAATATAAATAATTATAGTTAAAGGATTGTGATAGAAATACTAATCATTTCATAATAAAACTAAGCTAAGAAAGAATTTTAACAAAAAAATTAAAGTCAAATATCTTCAAAATTAGTTTTTAGAAAGAACTAAAGCAATAAATAAGGAAGCAATGTTCTATTTTTAGAGACTTGTGAATAATTAGGAAATTCAAATTTGGTATACCAAAATAAAGTCCTATAACACATTTCCAAGTTAGTTGCTAAAGAACAAATTAACCTCCTTAGGGTTATTTTATAGAAACAAAATTAAATTTGTTACTTATTCCACAAATGTTGGCACATTATTAGTAAATAGATATGGTTGGCTAGTGATATGTATAGGAAACAAAGGTACTTTGTTGAAATATTTAAGCAAAACTTTTATGGCTTCGAATCCAGAGGAGGTCATTGAAACCTTCAAATATTTTCACCCAATCTCCATGTTCAACATTGTTTAGAAATTACTTCCAAGGCAATGAATAAAAAACTAAAATTTATATGATTAACAACATTAGTGAAGAAAAAAGTGAATTTTTGCATGGTAGATCTATTCTTGATGGGGTAGATGATACTTTTATATTTAGTATATCACACAAGAAGGAAAAAATAACAATAAAAGTCATCTTAGATAATCACTCATTGGGATCAAGCTAGGAGATATTTTTTTTAAATCAAGCATATTATTCTTCTTTACTAAACCTTGGTGTAATAGAGAATTATGGATATATTAGGTTTCAAAATTGGCTATCTCTCAAGAAAATGTTTTGGTATCCCTCTCTTTAATGAGCATTGGTCAACAAATTGAGGGATTCTCCAATGGTGGAATGCTATGAAAGGATGACCTCTTGGAGGAGGAGATGGTTATCATGGGTGGGGAGGATATGGTGAAATCTATTATTTTTCCATTCATGTGTATTTTTATGTCCTATTTAATGTTTCCATACACAATAAAAAATAAATTGGATCAAAGCATGCTTTCATTATTATGGAAAGAGACTTTGGATGAGAATAAAATTAATTTCATTACTTGGGATACCATTTGTAAACTAAAAGGAGGTGGAGGTACATGATTGAGAAATTGGTCATCTCAAAATAAAGCCTTCAGGACTAAACTGATATAAAATGTTTTCTCAAAGCCACATCCAAAATGGGTTCAAATATTAAAAAATAAACATCTAGGCTCCTTGTTACCTTCAAGAATATTTATTGTATATAACCTTCCAAAAGGATTGATCATTTCAAAATTTCATCACTTGCAAGATTTTTTTTTGGAAAGATTTAGTTGGAATGGATTCATTGTTGTGGAAAGGGGATAATATTTCTAGATATTATTAAACATATTAAGTTAGCTTGAGGGTCACAATTTGTGACTACCTAGCTCTTGTCCTTTGAGAGGGATAATAGAATGTTTCTAGAAGGATATATTTGGCTCAAGATTACTAGGGGTATAGGTAAAGATGCTTCAAGTATTAAAACAAAGAAATATTTGAATCATAACTGATGGGTCCAAGAATTGACTAAATGTAATTGCTCTAAATTAGAGGAATGATGATATTTGGGTATAATAATGGAGGAATTAGATAATGTTCATCTCAAGTTACCCATTCATCTTTTATGGAACAACCAATATGTATCTAAATTTGGTGTTTTTGCTTCTAGGTGCCATTACAAAATAAAATTCTAAAGATCGATAGATTTCATAAACTTGGATTTAGTGGCCCATTTAGGTGCACACTGGATGAATTAAATGAGGAGACTAGATATCATATACTTCTTAATTGTCCATTCTTAAAAATATTTTGATAATGGTTGTGTGCTAGACATGGTCGACTTAGTGGGATCCAAATGATATCTTCAATATTTTCCAATGCTAGTGTATTCAAAAAAGGAATTATATGTTTCAACTTTTTGATGTGGTTTCCTATCACTTATGTGTAGGAAATTTTGAAGGAGAGAAACTAAAGAATATTTCAAACCAAAGTAGGGATAAAGGTATCACTCTTCAAATAAACTAGAAATGAAGTCTATTAGTGTAGCGATGAGCAATAGGGCTTTGACCTAGTCATGAAAAGGGAAAAGATTCTCATCATGGGATAATGAACTGGTAAAACTATGAAAACATATTAAAGTCCCCCTATTTATGGAGCTAGGAGTGCTAATTCTCCAAATCCAAGATTAGACAACAAATAGTCTCCTCCATCAAACAACTAAGTAAAATTTATTATTGATGGTGATTGAAAGTGAAATCCTATATTTTTAGCATAAGGTGTTTAACTCAAGATGAGAATGATATATTGATTAGAGCCACTTCCAAAAGACTTAATTTATATAGCATAAATAATGAGGTTGAAGCTCAAGCCTTTATCCTAGGACTGGAAATTTGTGAACTATGTGCATAACTAGTAGGGTGTACATCGAAGGAGATTTGATGGTGATTGTTAATACAATTAGAAAAAATAAATTAAATAATTAGAACATCAACAATATCCTCCAAAGAACTTGGCTTCTTTTGTACTCATTAGAGAACTTCACTATCAAACATGTTAATAGAGAGATCAATGGGGACATGCCAATCACCTAGCTATTGAGATGACAATGAAATGTGTAATTGACAACAAGGCAATCATTTGGGCAACACTTAAGTAAAAAATTGATACATCTCCCTACACCACTAAAAGCCCCTCATAGCATGAAACATAAAGATATTGGAGATTATTGAAATTCTTATGATTTCTTATACATTGTGTATTATTTAAACCTCCATTTAAATCCCATGTATTGAAGTTTGTATGGAATCATGAATGCAATCAGGTTTGTATATCATCTCACTATGGAGATAATTTGGAGTTAAATCATGTGATGTGGATAAGGTTCTCTTTTATTTACTGACTAGAAAAATAACTATTATGTACTATATGGCAGTAGCATCTTGGAATTCAACATTATTTGATGGTAAGTCGGTTTCTTCTAGAATTGTCAATTACTTCTTTAATTTTTTTAACTTGTCTCTCCTTTCTTGCACATGAAAATCATGGACACCTCTATTAGATTGGTAAGAAAACAAAGGTAGATGGTACTTCTTAGTAGGATTATTAAGATGTTTCTAAAATGAGTGTTCTAAACTAGGACTGTAAATCTATTGCTTGTAATTCAATGGGTTCTCATGAAGGGGATTATGACTATTGACCATCATTATCGAGTAGATTTAGATGTAGATTCAATGTTTGTGACTTTTTTACTTGACCTTAGTGGGAAGATTAGACATGATTAGCAAGTTGAAAACTTCTCTAGAAAAAAACTATTACTTGGGGGTTTGGATGAAATTCTTTAGGTGGAAATTTTGGGCTTTGGTTTCCCTTATTGTTGCGACAATGATCATTAGGAATGGGATGGTGATAGGGTAGTGACACCCCTTCATTCTCTTGGCATTAACACATAATGAGGCTTGCAAGAGGAGGAATGCGTTCTAGGGTGGTTGAATTTCTCAAGCAAACTCTTGGATTGGTGTTGATAGATACCATGCATGGCTTCGTTCCTTAGTTTTGGATATCTTCGAGGATGAGGTGTAGGCCTAGTTTCTTTATATATTTTCTCAAAATTTCTATTTATTTTAGGGGTGGGGGTGAGGAGGTGGTCCATATATTTTTCCTCCTATCATAATAGGTTGGTTTATTGTTTAAGTTGACAAGGGAATTTTATTTCCAACCCTTTGATATGATAGAATAGTCGAATGTATAAGATGGTAGGGAATTTTGTAATTGGCAACCCTCGATATATGTAGGGCATACTCTAGTTGATAAACAACATGGACAACTTCATATGTATTTTTCAAATTGTTTAATAGGACAATGGTGATCCCCATGATCAAATGTTTACCTATCAAAAAATAAAAGATAAAAAATATGAAACATGTTGGTGGAGTTGATTGACACAAAAAAGAGTCCACCAAGGATCAAGTCTTGCTAGATGCAAGGTTTGTGACACTCTAAAACCTGATGATGTTGTGATTGTCCAACACTCTAAAAAGATGATGGTATGATTGTTCAACACTCTAAAAGGATGATGCTGTGATCATTCCTTAGACAATTTTGATGAAGTGGATACCTCTTAATGTTTAAATTTAAGTCAATTATTCACCAGCCTATAATCTAAACACTGAATACTAATAAGTTGTTAAAACATTTCAAACATTTATCTACTCGACAAAAAACATAAAATATAAAAATCAACAAAGATAAATACTCAACACTAGAAGTAGAAACTAAGAGATAATAAAATAATACACATTATTTAAAAAAAAAACAAAAAAACACAACAAAAGAAACTAAAGAGCCCTTGGATGATCCAATTTTAAAGTTTTATTTAAAAAACAAAACAAAAATAAAAATGTTTAAACATTTCTTCATGCCTGCATGGATGATAGTGTGATTTTAAAAGATTAAGTTTAAGCTAACCATCTAAACTTAAACAATCATTGTGATATTGCTATCAAGATTCAACTATGTAGTTTTTATGAGTCAAACTTATTGACCCATGTTTCATGAGTAGTGGTTAAACAATCATTAATACTTAATAAAGTAGCTTAAATCGACACCCATGTTTCATGAATAGTGGTTAAACAATCATTAAATTTCTTAATAAAGTAGCTTAAATCGACAGTGGTTAAAAAATTGCAGTTCAAATGATCTGAATATTTCTGTGGAATATTGTCCTTTCAGAGATCCAATACGGCATATTCTTCCAAGTAGCTTCCCGTGTTAGGTATTTGACTTTGATTTGATGAAAAATATACTGTCTTTTCAAGTATTTTATGAAATATCACAAATTGAAGGTTTGAACCAGAGAACCCACATAAAAATTTAGTTGCATTCTATAAAGGGTAAACAAAGGAAAAGTTTCTTACAGTTCTTCGACGTTTGTTAGGCCGCTGATATTGGAGGGAATTAAACCTGTTATCTGGTTTCTGTCAAGCCTCCTGATTCCCAACAATATTACCAAAAAAAAAACAAATTAAATGGGCATCCATTAATTTCTAGTCTGTAAAGCAGCTATGAAAACCATAAACAGGGCATAGCAGGAAAAAACAGAGTTAAAATGTTGATACTCACACGACCCTCAAACTGTCTACAAGTCCCAAAGTACGGGGGATGCCCCCTCCAAAGTTATTGCTGTCAAATAGCCTGTAGATGATAATAAACACCACTTAACACAGTCAATATCTATATCACATGCTCAAGATCGCAGTATATGAGAAAACAACTGAATTTTTTTTACCCACAAGTGTATCAGATTCATGTCTTTGCTGAAGAGTTTAGCTGGAATGTTGCCTGAAAGATTGTTTAGATTGAAGTGGCTTCAAAAACCACAAGCAATATTTCAATAGCTGGGCTTAAACATCAGTCACATTTGTAATCATATGGCAACAACATATTCTATTGTTGTAGTCGAGTATAAATGCATTTTTAGCTATGTAGATAAGTCTGCAGTCATCAATTCAATATTTCATTTCTATAGCATCAAAACCCATTTGAAATTCACTGTAATAGCTTATCACTTACAAGTGACTTGTATTAACAAGTTTGTCTAATCCAGATTGACTTGAATTGGAGACAGGAAGAGTCCCACTAAGTTTATTGTCTGCAAGATCAAGCCATGACAGATTGACCAAATTACCCAGACTGGGAGGAATTGGGCCTGCAAACTTATTCGAATTCAAAGCCCTGACAAAAATCAAATATAATATCAGCAAATCTCCATATTTTTGTTCTAGATTAGATAGCCAAAGTATTACTAAATGACATATATGCAAAAGTTATAATCTTACAGAAAACTAAGATTAATCAGGTTCCCCAATTCAGCTGGTATTTGTCCATTGAAATTGCACCCAATCACCATTCTGTGGGTAATAGAAATTTACCCATCAAAAACAATATTGCAAAATTGAATATAAGATGGTCATAATGCTTTAAAATTTGCAGGGTGTTGGGCTTGACTTATTAAGTAAAACTCACAGAATTGTCAAGGAGGCCAGGTTTCCTATAGTGCTTGGAAGCTTTCCGGTCAAGCCTATGTTGTAGGATAAATCCCTGACATATTCATATTAGTCAAAAGGTAAAAACAAAATATTTATTGATATTTGACTGTCTAAAAATTTGATGGAAAAATACTTACAGAATTAAATTTAAAAAGTCCAAACTAATACTATAACCTCTGAAAACGATCAAATCTAAAAAAAACTCTAGACTCTGAAAATTTCATGTTTCTGATTATTCATTCTATTAAATGTCGATGAAACTTACAGAGTTTGAAGTGCAGTCAGAGAACCGATATCATTTGGGACATTTCCCTCCAACCCCATGCTTGATAATTTCCTGTAAAAGAATGAATGTATTTATAATAATAGCAATTTTTAAGAGATTTAGTATAACAATTAAAATATGATAACTTTTAGATACTCTACTTTGTGGTCCGATCAAAATTTAGAAAAATTTGTACAATAGATAGTCATTGGGTAAGAAGAGATCTCAAGATCCGAGAATTTTAACATCATCATTATTTCAAATTGAAATTGATCAGTAAAATTAATGGTAAGATTTTAAAAAATTAAAGACAATATATAGATTCGATAAGATTGTTTCTGGATTTAACTGTGTTTATTTTTTCAATTGATGTTTTGAATCACAGTCAATAATCCATGATAAAAAAAAAGAGAGTGAAAAAATAGATTACAAACAAAACCTTAAACAAAGACAGGGGAAGGAAAGAGAGGAAGATCAGCATCCCATATTGTTAAATAATTTTTGAATTACATAATCAATTGTGTTTAATCAACATAAATATTTGTAATCAAATGATTAAAATACATTGAAAACATATAATCCATTCAAATAGCAATAGATAACTCATAAATAGATCCTTTATTACCCCTCTAAACTGATCTACTGTTCACATACTTTTGACCCATAACCATGCGTAACACTTATGTTGGAAATATACATCTCAACAAGATACCTTGAGAACAAGCAATCCCTAGACCAGGTAAACTTAAAATTAAACAAGTTTATAAAAACTCTTTCCTAGACAAATACTTAGAGGTGCTGCAATCCATTTTTCTTGAAGGATGTTAATAATTATCTATCTCAACTTAAGTCCATCTCCACTCATCTCATAGCCTTTCTAAGATATATTTTTGTGGACAATTTCATCTATAAAATAGAATATCAAAAACAAATGATAAGTTATGGAAATCTTATGGGCCCAGGAGTCTTACAGTGAGGTTATGCGGCCATCTGTGCAGCTTACTCCATCCCACTGAGAGTCACAAGGGTCTGTGCCACCAATCCAGGTTGGTGGCACTGTACTTCCCCACAATAACGTCATGATATCCATTGCAGAAGCTGTTGGAAAATCGAAACACCCAGATAAGAAGCCTGTGCAACTTTATCAGAAGATTACATACAAAATGATGAATTTGTTAAAATAGCTGACCATCTTTGCTATTTGTCACTCCTGTAACTCCAAGGCAAAGTGAACCGATGCAAAGAAGAATCAAACTCAGTCCACGAAAATATCTAGTCCCCATACGTCCTGTGAAGTCAAAACATGCTAGAAAAAGTTTCAATCCAATTCTATTATTGATTAAGATTGAAAAAGAAGAACATAACCCTGCAACTTTTCTGACCTATATAGTAAAGAATGATATATATCTGCCTAAATGTAACAACATGCTAGCTGTTTCAACTTTGCTTGGATTATTATTGCCCCTCGTAGTTTTCGTCTCCCTATAACATTATCATCGTACTAAAATCAAAACACATGCTTTGTATGGTTCGCCTGCCTCATTGGATCCATGCATTTACAAGAGGTCAACCATAGAATTTAGACAAGTTCTCAAATTTTATTGCGAGGATTACAAACTAGTCCACATCCAACGGTTTGAATCTATTCTCAGACATGAGGAGCGGCACTGCATCGTTGATGGAGCATATCAAATTTGGTCCCACACGTTTGGTGTAAATCAGTATTGTCTTTGCCAGGGAACCAGGCCAAACTAGTGGAAGAACAATCCATTTTTTTAAGATTATATTTCAACAAAACTGATTATTTACACCTCTGCTCACTGTTTGTCTGTTATATTTTAATGATGCAGTTCCTGGCCGGCCTAGACAGTTGTATTTTGGGTGATATTTAATCTCTTAAATTAGAATAGCCAATATGGGTATATGCTTGATTTTATTTCAAATTGAAGGTTATTTAATTGGGTTGTAGTTCAATTGGTTGAGTATGATTGGTAAGGCTGATAGTATATACATTCCTTGATTATGCCATTCACGGAAAATTCAAATCTCAGAAGTTTGATGTAAGGAATGAGGTCATGGTCATGCCTTTGGTGACTTTGACGGAATGACTAACCCTATGTACTTGACTCTTAGTTGACGAAGCATCAGCATAGACTAATGCTGATACTATGTTCTTTGATTACATCATCACGAAAATTCAAATCTCAAAACTATGATATAAGGAATGAGGCCATGGTACAACTTTGATGGAATGGTTATCTGTAAGTTTTTGACTCTTAGTTGAAAAACTTTAAATATTAAATATGTTGAAAATTAGTTTTTGATGCATTTGAACAGCTGCAAATCGTGTCATCATTCTCCATGTAGGCACGCCAGATCATACCTTATTAAATACACCATTTTACTCGTTCAAACCAGAAACAGTTATAAATATATTTTATGGAAATAATAACTTAACTGGTGGAGTGAGCGTATAAAAAGCCACACCATATCCATGCATTTACGTAGCATTTGCCGACCTAATTTGAATATTCTCAGAAGTAGGAATATATATGGAGATGTGTTTTTAGTGAATTAACGCATTCTCTTGTTGTTTCCGCAAATTTATTATAGTTTTTGGTGTGTTCCGTGTTTCTAGAAGAAGATTGTTTGGTGTATTCCGTGTTTCTTGTATCCTATACAAGAAAGACAGGACAGTGGCTACGCACCAAGTACAAAAAAACCAAGTCTTTGAGAAAAAAAATTGATGGTCTTTTTTCTTAATTATTTTGTTCGTCCTTCTTGGAAAGGGAAAAATTAGTTTAAAATACATTTCTTTATGTTTTTAAGGTGTTTATAATGATTTTTTAATTTTTTTTAATATATATATTGGTATTTTTGGGTATCTTTTTATGGCAGTAAAGTTGAGATATTTGTGTTAATAACAATCAGTGTTGTATCATTGAAATATTGTTTGAATGGAAGAAATTTCTTTTTCTTTGTTAAATAATGAAGTAATAATTTTCATCTAAATGCATAATATACATCACATTAAAGTATTTGATTTTCATTCTAATATGCAATACACAGTATTAAAAGATAATTCTTGAGACATTTCATATTTTATTCAAAACTATAATGTACTTCACATTAACGGATTAGTGGGTGTTTGATTGAAATGTTGTATATTAATTAATGTGAATTGTATTATACTATTGGAGTTCTATTGCCTTAAGTCTCTATTCCTCGCCCTTTCTTTTTACAAACTAATTTATCGTTTTCATTTTTTTAATAATAATCATACAAAAAATGGTAATTTAATTCTAAGTTTTTCCAAGGAATTCACACTAGAGATGACCACAAATGTTAACTCTACCCTTTCTCTTTGTCCTATATCAATTCTTGCTTTAGGAAGCGTCAATCCTTGTGATCTATTTGCATTCTTAATGCCCAAGCTAATCATAAGGGCAACATGTTGGTAATGGAACTTGATCTTGTTAAAGGTCTATTTTTTTGGTGTTTTCATAGTTGTGTTTGAGTTTGGGGGAACATCTTGAAGATGGTGAAAGATGAATGAAGCAAAAAACATAAGATAAAGCATGAAAATCAAATATATACCTCAAACAATCTCCATCCTCCTAGATGAGCTAAAATAGAATGCACCCTAGTTCCATTTGATTTTCTCTTTGATGTGATATGATATGGATTGCTCAATAGACTAGCATAACCTTGGTATGATTGCAATAGGGAGATAAAAAAATGACATCATAAGGGCATGATAGCTTTATTCTTCCTCTTGATGTTGAATGATGAAGACCTCTAGATATAGAGCTTTGAAGAGGAAAAATCAAAGGTTAAGATAGATTGTATGAGGATTAGGGTTAGACGAAAAGATGTAGTCATGTGACAAGTGTCACATAAGGGATATGATCTAGGTTTATGATTGGGATAAGGACAAAATCCTTAAGTGAATGGCTGGGATTAAGAGGTAGGATATGAGATGAGTGGATAAGATGAAAATTTAGTTTGACTTTTGGTAGGTGTCTAGGTTCACTGAATCTAGATAAGGAGTTAGTTAGACATGTGAAGGGGACACTTGTCACATGATGAAAATTTTAGATTATGATCCATATGAACATGTTTGAGGGCTAAGATTAAATAGACAAGGATATATTCTAAAGTGGAATTAATTAATGGGATCATGTGAGGAACAAAATAATTAAATTAATAGTAAATATTTTTTTTTAATTAAATTTTAGGATACAATGGGGGAAATGATGTAATTAATTAAAAAATAATATATATTTAATTAATTAATATCTCAGGATAAGGTAAAATTAGGTGAAATTGGGTAAGGTCAAATTTTAGGTGTCTACATTTTGCCCCTCTTTGATATGACATCACAAAGTGGTGTTGTATCTAAGAAGAATAAAACATAGTGGATAGGAAGGGATAAGGACTAGTGGCGTGATGCCCCAGTCATTGGAAGGGATGAGGAAAGATGATGATGAGGAACGATGACAATAAAGTAGTGAGATGCCCCCTCGAGAGGATTTGTGGGTCAGGATAACACGTGTGTGCTCTCAAAATGGAAGGGAACATTGGAGGATAAGGATTGAGAAGCAGATGAATTAGAATATGAAAGGGGATGGAAGAGGATGAAAAGGAAGGGGAATTTGGTTATGCTAGTATGTAAAGAGCAATCCTAAGATTTGATACAACAAAGAAAATTAAGCACCAAGGTATGAGGAACCAAGGCATGACAAGGTAACCTCTACATGGACTTGACATTAAAAAAAACAAATACAACATATAAGATAAAGATGATGCCCCACTATACACTAGTCAAAACACACCAAGATATAGAAAGATCTAGGCTGTCTTAAGTAGATGTAGTCATGGGTCAAAAGATCAAAAGATAAATAAAATAAAAAAATTCACTAGTAAACATGTTATGCAACCAACATATCTCTTGCCAAAGATAAGATAAGATGATGATTAGGAATATGCTAGACTCAAGGGTCCTTAAGGGAATTGATGATTGGATAGATGATTAGAAAATGATAGAAAAAATGATATAATGACTAGTTAATATTTATTAGCTTGTCTCATGTGTGATTTCAGTAAGGTGAAATGTTTGCATGTAATGTTTGATTTTTTGTTCAAATGCAAGTCTAAGGAGTGTTAAATGTTTATTATGAATACAATTTGGGATGAGATGAGATGATATGAGATAAGGGGATTGATGTGTTTATTTATTATGAGATGAAGCTTTTATTGTGGGATGAAGTGATGGGTGAGGATGGATTCAAATGCATGAGGATTGAAGGACAATGTGTTGAATACCAAGTGTATACAGGTTCATATACTTGACACATTTTTAGATGCATACTTTGCATCTAACACAAGGGAAGAATGAGGAAATGTGGGTAATGATGGATGGGATGACTGGGGATATTAATCAATGAGCAATACAAGCCATGATATGTTTATTATGAATAGGTGGATGGGTGATACTTTATCATGATACGGGAAGACAAAAGTGATGGTGGTAGGGGAGATGGCATCCTAAGAGATGGTGGAAGGGAAAATCCTACACATGGTGCTTGTATCTAGGTTTTTATCATGGTACTTTCCCAAAGTTCCACTAAAGTGGTTTTCACTATTGGATGAACTATTTATATTTAATACTTTTGGATTTTTGGATCTTTTTGTATTTTTGATTGATTTTTTTATTTCTTGGTTTTTTTCAACAATTGGGATGGGATGATGCTATGATCAAATTGGTGAGATGTTGACGTGGTCAATATTCCTTGATAAATTAATGTGGATGTTGTTCTAATGAAGATCAATGATGTCTTGTCTAGTAGGAGGTAGGGTGATCCCACAATACTGGTTTACAAATTTTCACCAAACTGGACACTAAACTGATTTTTTCTAACTAAATATTCACTTTTAGGCACCTATAACATGTAAACCGTGAGGAATTTGAAGATGATGTAAACTAGTGATTTGTGAAATTTTGTCTATAGATTCTAAATATATTTTTTTCAAAATTTTTGGAATCATATTTCACTTCTTTTTCCATCTCCTTCAAAAACTAGTTTTTTCAGTAAACACCATTTTTAAGGAGTGACACACCATATAACACAACTTTTTTCCCATGAAGGATAAAATTCTAATTTTTTCAAATTTAGATTTGTAACTATGATATCTAGTGCTTCCAATTGGTTTCATAGTGTTTTATTGAATATTTTTTCTTTAATCAAGTTTGTCAAATCAATTACAATTTTGACATAAGGATATAACACAACTTTTTATGTATTGAAATTCCTTTTTTGTTGGATCAAGGACTTCAATATCTAGTGCACTCATATTTTCAAATTATTTTTTGATAATCTTCTATTTTTCCACATGTGCAATAAAGAGCTTGATTTTGGTGAAAACCTACATTCACAAGAAATAATAAATAAATATAATAATAAAATTAAATTTATTTAAAATTATACTTTTTGGGAAGCTTATAATAAGGATTACATACTTACAAAAAATAAAATTTAAATGAATTCATTTGGTCCCCCAAAAGGTAAATCAAAAGTGGGTTTTTATCAAAATTTTAATAGGTGTAAAGGAGACTTTGTTATAGGTATGGTTTAAAACTAGCAGGGTTCCATCCAATGGGGTTTTATATAAGGTAGTTTGATAAAACCCTCTTCAATTGGAATACTTTAAATGGAATTTTTTAAGGCTTAAATATTTATATTTTCTAAAAATATGTGATTTCAGCAAAAACCAGAATCCCCCAGAAATTGTAAACCAGTTTTGTGGGATCACCAAGGAGCTAAGGCAGAATTAGTAATATGCACACTACAAAGGCCTTCAAGTGTATCACATAAAAGGAGCTTGATAACCCTTCGTATTAAAGAACTTCAAGAGGATGCCATCAAAGGTTCATCAATATGATATATCACCAAGGGGTATGAACTGAGATGATGGATGTGTGGAGGTTGGTGGATGGCATAAGTTGGGTAAAGTGGAGGGATTGTGTGGAGATGTAGGTGATGGATACTTAGGATCAACAAGTTCACATCTTGATATATTGCTTTAAGAACTTTTGTAGATGCCCTAGGTAGTTATTTTGGAAGGTGGATAATTATTCAAGATACACTTATTATTCTTTTTCTTGATTTTATTTTTGACTTTGAATTTTTATAGTCTAGTAACATTTGATTGAGATTTTTACTAGAGGACTTATCTTTATTTTTCCTTTTTTGACATGATTTGTGATCTCTGATTAGTGAAGGCTTTTGGATTTTTATGGATTCAATTATAGCCTTGTTGTTTTGAGATATATCAATAGTAGTTACCACTTGTTAATCCAAGTCTAGGAGATGAGTGGAAGTGGATGAGTTGAATGGGATTGTGAGCCTGATATGTGAATTTTGGAATAGGTTAGCAATATATTTGATGAAGTCTTCATGGGTATCCTTACTAGTGCCAGTAATATCAAAGGATTCTTGCATTAGTTTAGTGGGATTGTAATTAGGCTTAGTAGGAATAGTATTAGGTGGTTCATACCCTAACCCCTTGATTCTTAGCATAGTGTATCAGCTTCAATGGTTCTGATATTTTATGTTCTTCTTTTCTAAGACCTTTTCTTTGTATCTCATTCCTTGCATAAGTGGAAACCTTTAGGATACAATTTGTAGTGGATTTAAGTTTAGAATTTTGTTCTTCAAATTCTTCATATTTATATAACCAGGATGGGATATTTGCTTCAATGATTTATTTGTCCATTGTACCCTAATGCTAGAAGGGAGTGAGTGCACTATTTTTGTAGCTTGATATGGTGGCATCAATGGATTAGGTTGACCATAAGTTCAAGGACATAGTGAGATTTATCCAATGTGGAAATAATCTAACTCATACTCTTTACATCCAATGTCTTGATTTTAGCCTTGATCTCTGGGATAGTGTGAGAGGTGGAGGAAGGTAATAGTGTGGAAGTATCCATGTACAAGGAAGAATATGATGCGCTATTGGTTGGGAAATATTGCAAAGGGCCATGATTACTTTCCAACAATTTGAATTATTGATAAGGATTTTGATCAAAAAGTACATTCATTTTAGTTTTGTTATGGGGGAAATTGATGCATTGATGATATGTTGATGGGATGTATTGCATGGTATGAATCCATGGATAACCAAGAAGTATACTGTATGGGAGTTCAAGGTCTAAAATAAGAGATATGTTATTTATAGTAGGTGGTCCAACATGAATGTGTATATGAAACCTTTATATTCACTTTTGGCCTCATCATAAGATTTTATGGTAGTATTATTTTGAGTATCAAAAAACTAATTAGGGAGTCCTAATTCTTTATTAGATTAAAGCTACAATGACCAAGTTAGGAGCCATCTATTAAGATACACTTGATTGTGATTTTATGGATATAGGCTTCAAGATAGAGTGGTTTGTTGTGACATGGATCAATGAAAGGAAAATATTTAGTGGTAGATGTGAGAGATTTTGGAGAAGATAATTTACCTATCATGGATTGAAATGGAGTGAGATTAATATCATTACAGATATAGGATTCTTGAAGGGCTTTCTCGAGGAGCTCTTTATGCATAAGGGATGTTTAAAGTGGCTCAAGGATGGATATTTGTGTGAGAATTTTTCTCAAGTGGTCAAGGATTTTATATTTTTTGTATATAGTGGGGAGGATGAGGCTCCTTGGATGGTGAATTGACCATTGTAGGTAGTGATTCCACATTAGGCACTTTGATGGTTACAGTGGTTGGTTGAGTGGGAATTTGTTCCATACAACCAATGATAGAATCATATGAGATATTATTGTTATAGGTAGAGTGAAATGTGTTATAATATGCAAAATATTTACCATCATTGTGTTGAGGGAAATGTTTCTTATATATACCCAATTATTTATTAGGTGAATTTTGGCCTTCAATGGTGATTTCTCCTTGATCTCAATGAGATATTGGATGTTTTATGTCCATGTATCCAATGATATCCACAAAAAATTATGCTCTTTAAACCAAGAAGGCTGAGGCACATCTTCACCAAGTGGTTTTATAGCTAGATGTTGAATGTATTGGAGAATGCTAAAATCAGAGAGCTCAAATTTGATAACCTTCCATAAGTGAAACTATAAATAAAATAGTATGTCTATCAATATAAAAAAGAGTGTATTTAAATACAATGATCAAGCCTTGCATATATAGGAAAAAATGAGGAGGTAAGAAGGTAGAAGTGAAGCTCTGCCTACTCGTCCAAATATGTGACACTTCTGAGCTCACTTGACAAGTGTGTGAGAAAGTGTTAATAGGTGTCTCAAGTTATAAGGACACATGTATTAACCATATGAAGTGAGAAAAAAGAAAAAGAAACCTAAGTAAATTTAAGCTAGGGGTAATTAGGTCAATCCTAGAAGGGTAATTAGCTAGCTAGGTCGATAAAGAGACTATTTACACTAACACCTCCCCTTGAGTGCAACTTAAAGAGTAATTTATGTACAAGTAATAAATCTTGACTACTAGGCCATGTTAGGTACTCATTTACAATATCTCATAAAGTGGATTAAAGGAGAAAAAACCTAGTGGGAAATAAAAACCCCTCTCCAAAAGAGAAATGATGTAATGAAATAAAATGAACAAATGAGAAAGATATAAGGACTCATGATGACTCCCCAACGACTAATTCTAACACATAAGTACAATAAATTTTCCCCCATAGGAGAGAAAAGAGATAAGTTCATGTGACCCTCCCATAAAATTTGAAGTGATGAACTCTATGTGAGGAAATTCTTCCTCCCAAAACTGATAAGAGAAGAGAAACCACATAACCTCCCCTCAAGATGACACTTGTAGTGTTGGTAGGTAATTGATACTAGATTCTAAAGATGATCCACAAATGTTGAACAACATTTATCCCCTTAGGAAGAAACAAAAAAAAATGTGTACAATATGACTTCCCATTCCAAATAGGAATATACAATAGGTAAGATGAATTTCTCTAAATGATACACATTGTCCAAAGACTAAAATGATGCCAATCATGCATTCAAATGATGCCAAAATATCTCTAATCCAATGCTAATGTGTGAATTTTTTTGATAAGATGGATCATGTACCATATCTAATTCAAGAACATGGACCATAGATGTATGGTGCTAACTAGACTGATGCGAATATGATACTACTAAAGATGATGATAGCTATGTCAAATAGGTCAACTCATGAACGCCTACACAATTTTTCAAGATAGAAGCCAATATAGGCAATGCAAGAGAAATATATAAAGATTGAAATGTTGATACAACTTCATCAAAGCTAACATCAAATAAAACACAAATTTCCTCAAAGATATCCAAATCTACAAGGTGAGATTCTACAAACAAAGATGATATGTTTGATAGATATGCATCCCAATATGGTGGAACTAGAATGATGATAGAAATATCCTAATGAAAATAATTTTTGGAACTCATGGATGAGTCAAAATGAGATTTAGATGTAGCTGCAAGTGATCTAGGAGTTGAGATATCCATGCAATCCATTAGACTACATTCTTCATCCCTAAATGATGGTGTCTCACAAGATGGCTTGGTGAGATTATTTTTTGCAAGCTCCAATAGTAAGTCAATAATTTGATGGGAGACATGAGGAAAAAATTCATACACTTATTGATTGCTCCCACAATATTTGCACTTATTTTTGTATTTTATAGACATGGTCTAATTGATAAGCAAAAAATCAATGTGAAATGTAAGAACTTGACACCCCAAAATGATTAGTGTTGATTGTAGCATCCTATAGAATAATATGTAAGAGAATTTTTAAAATTTTGTAAGATTGGATGCCAAATTGACCATTTATAATGCATGTTAGGGTATGTGCAGGATCATGGTGCGCCAAAAAGTGGCAATATTATGGGTATTTGTAGGGTATGTGGCTGACACTTTTTTTTCACCCAAAATTAATGAAACGAAAAGGGTTTTTAGAGGAGATTCTCAGCTTTCCAAAATATAAATTATGATTTAATTTGAATTTAATAAATAATTATTATTCATTTCTATTAGAATTATGACTAAAGTCCGATCATAGGCTGATTGAAAACATCTATAACTTTCAAACGGTATCATATTTTTGAATCTGAAACATGGCCACATTCTATAGGATTAAAAAATTAAATTTCATGAAGTTTTGACCAAGTTAAGTTGGTCGATGACGAAGTTTTATATTCTAAAAGTTGTAATAAAAATTAATTAATTATTTACTTGGAAAAAAATTAAAAAATATGCATCATGATCCATGAGTCCTCTACTTATATATAAAATCTTACAAAAATATTATCATTTTTATTATGGTTAGGTGGTTGAATACCTACTCCTTCTTTTTTTCCTAAATTTAAGTACCATTAATTGAAATTGAAATTTTCACCACCAAATAGATTTTATTTATTTTAAATAAACCAGTATTTTAGAAACTACATTCAATTTTCTACAAATTCTATTCTTACATATTTTTGAAATAATATAGATAACTTATTCAAATATTTACGTCAAGTTGCCTAACACTGATTTTTCTGAATTTTTTGCCACTTAAGGGCCTGTTTTTTGCATGATGATCCTGCACATACCCGTCAAATTTTACAAAATATTGAAAAAATGGTAACACGAATCTTCTTTTTAAATGAAAAATTAAATTCCTTGTGAAAATTTGAGAGAAATAAAAAATATTGCAAAATTTCGATAATTGGGGTGAAAGTTATGCCCTATCAAAATTTGCTTACAATGTTGACTTCAAAGATTAAAATTTTCAAATAATTTTTTTTCTTGACGCTAAAATGTTGGTGACAAAACCAACTTTATAATGCCTATCCACACATGATATTTCAATCCTCCATTTGTAAGATTTGCAAAAAAAAAAAAAAACCCCTTTTGCAACCATTTACTGGTTAACAAATAACCAACATTAATGTATATATAACCACTACAACTAGCAATTGTGTGTAGTGACATGCAATGATGAGCTGATAGGTAGAGGGGAAGTTCAAATGGTAGGGATCTGTACAGGCATAGGAGGAATTAAAGAGGGGGATGCTAAGAAGAATCTGGGAGAGAGCATAAGAGTTGAAGACAAATGTAGAATTGGTATCATGACCATAGAGAACAATATGTAGGGAAATTTAAAGAATTTGGGAGCAATTTATTAACAACCAATAGATAAAATTAACACAAACAATAGCCATTGAGGGAAGATAAATTTGAATTGAGTTTTTCAATACAACTACGCATAGGGAAATATTGTGAAGTTATTTGAGATCCCAAAAGTATTCCATGATAGTCGAGAACAACCATAGTCAATGTTATAAATGAAGAGCAACATTTCTATCAAATGGAAGTGTGAAGCATTTAAAAAATATAAACAACCCATATTGGCAATCACTGGTTGTAGGGTGCTTTTTTGATGATCATAGATCATTATCACTATGTCTATTATAGTATTCTCCCTATCCTTGAATTTTTTTGTCTTGAGTATGTTCCACAAAAATCAAAGGAAAATGTGAAGTTTAGTGTGATGAACATGTGTCATTGGTAGACAATATCTAAATTAGGAAATATAAACAGTTCTATATAATTTATAACAAATAATATGTAATGTACCTACAATAGAAAAGATCAAATAAATAAGATGTAGGCATACCTTGTGCACGTAGTGGGATGCAGTACATTTATGATTATAACTCCCATATAATTTTGTTTTAGCACCTGAGAATTTTTTTGAGTTGAAATAAGTGTTATACATTTTTAAAAGTATATACAGTTGTATCATTTATGACAAAGAATTTGAGATGCAGTTGTGAAATAAGAGATGGAATAAAGGACATATAGTCTTACCTTGTATATAAATGGAATGCAGTTGTAGCTTGTACGCCATGCCAAACATGCAATCGTGAAGCTATTTATCATTGTGGAGATCTGTAGTTACAACTGAGAACATTTTCAATCTAAAATGGTTTCAATGAGATATAGTTACACATAATGAAAATGTGAAGTTTAGTGCGATGAACATGTGTCATTGGTAGACAATATATCTAATTAGGAAATATAAATAGTTCTATAATTTATAACAAATAATTATATGTAATGCACATGCTATAGAAGAGATCAAATAAATAAGATGTAGGCATACCTTGTGCATGCATCGAGATGCAATATGTTTACGATTATAACTCCCATATAATTCTATTTTGACACCTGTGAAATTTTTTGAGTTGAAATCAATGTTATGCATTTTCAAAAGTATATTTAAGTTGTATCATTTATGACAAAGAATTTGAGATGCAGTTGTGAAATAAGAGATGGAATGAAGGACATATAGACTTACCTTGTATACAAATGGAATGTAGTTACAACTCATACACCATGCCAAACATGTGATTGCGAAGCTATTTAGCATTGTGTAGATTTGTAGTTATAGCTAAGAACGTTTGTAATCTAAAATGGTCTCAATCAGATATAGTTAGACACAAACGATTCAAAGGAGAGAGCACCAAAAGTGGCATCATTGACCAAAGAAGAGGAAGGAATTCAGAGGAAAATTAAATACAAATGTTATATGGTCAACCAAAGAAGAGGAAGGAATTTAGGTTTGTCATTGGAGAAGAGGAGAAGCATAATACAAGAATTGAACAACAACTTCTCATATTAATCACCACAAAAGAAAAACTCTAGCTATTTTGGTGGGAGGGATTGAAATTTCACTATGGAGGGAATGACAAGGAAGCAAAATTAGAAATGGTGGAAATTATACATGCATTGAAATGAAGAGGGAAAGGAGAAGTGCTATAGTTACCAAATAGAATACAAACATTTCATCATGATGGAAATGCACACAGTTTTTGGAGGCAATCCTATTCTTTGATTTGGAGTGCACTACATTTTTTGGCATGTAATCAGGAGTATCTATCAAAAGAGAAAGGTGGATATATGTGTATTCCTGTAATTGATTTTACATAGGAAAGAGTTGTGAACATTAGTCGGGTATGTGCAGGATCATGATGGGCCAAAAAGTGGCAATATGATGGGTATGTGTAGGGTATGTGGCTGATAACTTTTATTTTACCCAAAATTGATGAAACAAAAAGGGTTTTTAAAGGAGATTCTCAGATTTCAAGAAATATAAATTATACTTCACTTTGAATTTGATTAATTATTATTATTCATTTTCTTTTTGAATTACGACTAAAGTCTTGATTGATAAGATGTTTGGAAAACATCTATAGCTTTCAAACAATATCACATTTTTAGAATCCAAAACATGCATCACATTCTATGATTCACATACTATAGGATTAAAAAAAATAAAATTGAATTTCATGAAGTTTTGACCAAGTTAAGGTGGTTAGATATACGAGTTTTTATATTTTTAAAAAGTTGTAATAAAAAAATCATGATTAATTATTTACTTGGAAAAAGAATCAAAAAAATATGCATCACATCCAGACATGAGTCCTCTACTTATATCCAAAATCTTATATATTTTTTTTTATCATTTTATTGTGGTTAGGGTGGTTAGACAAACACCTACTTCTTATGTTTTCCCTGAAATTTAAATACTACTGCATTGAAATTACAAATTTACACCAAATAGATTTAAAAATAAATAAAATAAACCTAGTAGTTTAGAAAATACATTCGATTTTCTACAAATTCTATTCTTACATATTTTTGAAACAATATAGATAACTTATTCAAATTTTTACGGCAAGTTGCCTAACTCTATTTTTTTGTATTTTTTCCCACTTAAGGGCCTATTTTTTCCATGATTATCCTGCACATACCTAGTCCTTGTTTTTATTTAGTTCCAATATCTATTGTAGGTTTCTCTAGTGTCAAGCCTTGAGATTTATATATTGTTATTGCCCAAGCCATTGTCAAGGGGAGTTGTGTTTGGCTACCCCGTGTGAGTGGGAGAATGGGGATGGCTTTTGGGTTGTCTTGATCCCATGCTGGGTCAATGTAGTTTGGGAAGTGCACAACAACATATGGAGGCAGCTGAGGTGGTGATGTAGAGTAGGAAGGCTTTCAACTATCAAACACAACTCAATCTTTTTGAAATAATTTTGCAACCATTCAAAACCCTAACTCATTGATTTATCTCACATTCACTTTGTTTTCCTTATAGATCTTCCAACTCAGTTTCTAGGATCTATCTCACAAATCCAAACTAAAACCCACTAACCAAATACATTTTTAGACACCCTTTATGTCCTTACACAACATATCTCAAAATCTCATATAACTCTTTTGGAACCAAACCCTCAAATTAATGCTTCAACGCTGTCCCCTTAAGCCAAATAGGCCTAATTTACAAAGCAACTCACCCTTAAACACCTTGCTAACCCTAGATCTTTATGGAAAGTCATTAAAAAACTCATAAAACCTCAAAATCCATTATTTTCAATTAGAGAGATGCTCTCTAAGATCACTTATTACAAAACCCTCATTTTTTGCTTGTTTTAGGGTGGGTTTATTGAAAATACTACTTCCCCACTTCTCTAGACCTTATCAATGCATCAAACACACTTCCTTAAGTCTACACATGCTTAAGAGACCTTTAAATTTTGCTTCCCCTATTAGAAAATGTGCCTCAACTTGCTGGATTGAACCTTTATTAAAGACTTGAAATTTTTCCCCTTTGTTGGTCTTCATTGTCAGCCTATCACCCAAATCTTGAACCTTGAAACTTAGGTTGCGGGGTTTCGAATGTTTGTAACTAGGTGATATCATGCGAGTCATGGGATCGTTGTTTTCTCTAACCTTGTAACCTTGTCATAGAGTTTGGAAGTCTTAACTTCCCAACTGGCCAATCTTCTTTGATGTCGCATCGATCAGGAATTCTCTAACCATTGGCAGAAGTTATGAAGTTTGGGTTTTTCCTAATTGGGTGATAGTGTTATCAGCTTGTCACAGAGTTTGAGAAAATCCTAACCACCAACTAGAGGTTGTGAAGTTTGTGTTTTCTCCAATTAAGCAACAAGACAATGGTTTGGTGGGACAAGTCTATGCGGATGGTGATGATAGTGTATGGTGGTGACTTGGATTCCAACGGATGTGGAGACCAATTGGAGGTTGGGAGTTAAATATTTAAGTCTTTTTCAAAAGACGGGTATGTGCTGGATCATGATGGGCCAAAAAGTGGCAATATGATGGGTATGTGGCTGATGACTTATTTTTTACCCAAAATTGATGAAGTGAAAAGGGTTTTTAAAGGAGATTCTCAGCTTTCCACCAATATAAATTATGCTTTACTTTGAATTTAATAAGTAATTATCATTCATTTTCTATTCAAATTATGACTAAAGTCTTGATTGATAGGCTGATTGAAAAACATATATAGCTTTCAAACAGTATCACCTTTTTTGAATCCAAAACATGCGCCGCATTCTATG